>CAKAOJ020000502.1:0-289575 GCA_916701645.2 Sebastolobus alascanus
TATGAAAAAAAAAGTCATATATAGTATGTCGAAATTTTCTGAAAAAAAAAGTCATAGTATAGTATGTCGGAAAAATTTTTTGAAAAAAAAATCAAATATAGTATGTCGAATTTTTTTGAAAAAAAAGTCATATTTTAGTATGTCGAAAATTTTATGAAAAAAAAAAAAATCATATATTGTATGTCGAAATTTTTTTGAAAAAAAAAGTCATAGTATAGTATGTCGAAAATTTTTGGAAAAAAAGTCATAGTATAGTATGTCGAAATATTTTATAAAAAAAGTCATAGTATAGTATGTTGAAAAATTTTACGAAAAAAGTCAAAGTATAGTATGTCGAAAAAATTTACGAAAAAGTCATACTATAGTATGTCGAAAATTTTTTGAAAAAAAAAATCATAGTATAGTATGTCGAAAATGTTTGAAAAAAAAGTCAGTATTGTATGTCGAAATTTTTTTGAAAAAAAAGTCATATAGTATGTCAAAATTTTTGGAAAAAAAAGTCATAGTATAGTATGTCGAAATTTTATGAAAAAAAAGTCATAGTATAGTATGTCGAAAATTTTATGAAAAAAAAAGTCATAGTATAGTATGTCGAAAATTTTATGAAAAAAAGTCATAGTATAGTATGTCGAAAATTTTATGAAAAAAAAGTCATAGTATAGTATGTCGAAATATTATGAAAAAAAAGTCATAGTATAGTATGTCGAAATTTTATGAAAAAAAAAGTCATAGTATAGTATGTCGAAAATTTTATGAAAAAAAGCATAGTATAGTATGTCGAAAATTTTTTGAAAAAAAAGTCATAGTATAGTATGTTTAAAATTTTCTGAAAAAAAAGTCATAGTATAGTATGTCGAAAATGTTTGAAAAAAAAATCATACTATAGTATGTCGAAAATTTTATGAAAAATAAAGTCATAGTATATTATGTCGAAAATCGTATGAAAAAAAAGTCATAGTATTGTATGTCGAAAATTTTATGAAAAAAAAAAAAGTCATAGTATAGTATGTCGAAAATCGTATGAAAAAAAAGTCATAGTATAGTATGTCGAAAATTTTATGAAAAAAAGTCATAGTATAGTATGTCGAAAATTTTATGGAAAAAAAGTCATAGTATAGTATGTCGAAAATTTATGGAAAAAAAGTCATAGTATAGTATGTCGAAAATTTTTGAAAAAAAAGTCATAGTATAGTATGTCGAAAATTTTATGAAAAAAAAGTCATAGTATAGTATGTCGAAAATGTTATGAAAAAAGAGTCATAGTATAGTATGTCAAAAATTTTATGAAAAAAAAAAAATCATAGTATAGTATGTCGAAAATTTATGAAAAAAAGTCATAGTATGTATGTCGAAATTTTTGAAAAAAAAGTCATAGTATAGTATGTCGAAAATTTTATGAAAAAAAGTCATAGTATAGTATGTCGAAAATGTTTGAAAAAAAAGTCATAGTATAGTATGTCGAAAATTTTATGAAAAAAAAAGTCATAGTATAGTATGTCGAAAATTTTTGAAAAAAAGTCATAGTATAGTATGTCGAAATTTTTGAAAAAAAAAGTCATAGTATAGTATGTCGAAAATTTTTGAAAAAAAAGTCATAGTATAGTATGTCGAAAATTTTGAAAAAAAAGTCATGGTATAGTATGTCGAAAATTATGAAAAAAAAGTCATAGTATAGTATGTCGAAAATTTAAAAAAAAAAAGTCATAGTATAGTATGTCGAAAATTTTGAAAAAAAAGTCATAGTATAGTATGTCGAAAATTTTATGAAAAAAAAGTCATAGTATAGTATGTCGAAAATTTTTGAAAAAAAAGTCTACTATAGTATGTCGAAAATTTTATGAAAAAAAAGTCATACTATAGTATGTCGAAAATTTAAAAAAAAAAAGTCATATATAGTATGTCGAAAATATTTATGAAAAAAAGTCATAGTATAGTATGTCGAAAATTTTATGAAAAAAAAGTAATACTATAGTATGTCAAAAGATTTTGGAAAAAAAAGTCATACTATAGTATGTCGAAAATTTTTGAAAAAAAAAGTCATAGTATAGTATGTCGAAAATTTTATGTAAAAAAAGTCATAGTATAGTATGTCGAATTTTTTGAAAAAAAAGTCATACTATAGTATGTTGAAAATTTTATAAAAAAAAAAAGTCATAGTATTGTATGTCGAAATTTTTTGAAAAAAAAGTCATATTATAGTATGTCAAAATTTTTGAAAAAAAAGTCATAGTATAGTATGTCGAAAAATTTTTTTTAAAAAAAAGTCATAGTATAGTATGTCGAAAATATTCTGAAAAAAAGTCATAGTATAGTATGTAAAATTTTAGAAAAAAAAGTAATATAAAGTATGTCGAAAATTTTATGTAAAAAAAAGTCATAGTATAGTATGTCGAAAATGTTTAAAAAAAGTATAGTATAGTATGTTGAAAATTTTCTGAAAAAAAGTCATAGTATAGTATGTCGAAAATTTATGAAAAAAAAGTCATAGTATAGTATGTCGAAATTTTTTGAAAAAAAAGTCATATTATAGTATGTCGAAATTATTTTTGAAAAAAAGTCATATTATAGTATGTCAAAATTTTTGAAAAAAAAGTCATAGTATAGTATGTTGAAATTTTTCTTAAGAAAAGTCATAGTATAGTATGTCGAAAATGTTATGAAAAAAAAGTCATAGTATAGTATGTCGAAAATTTATGAAAAAAAAGTCATAGTATAGTATGTCGAAATTTTTATGAAAAAAAAGTCATAGTATAGTATGTCGAAAATCGTATGAAAAAAAAGTCATAGTATTGTATGTCGAAAATTTTTGAAAAAAAAGTCATAGTATAGTATGTCGAAAAATTTTGAAAAAAAAGTCATAGTATAGTATGTCGAAATTTTTTAAAAAAAGTCATAGTATAGTATGTCGAAAATTTCATGAAAAAAAAGTCATAGTATATATGTCGAAAATTTTATGAAAAAAAAAGTCATAGTATAGTATGTCGAAAATATGAAAAAAAATCAGCTATAATGTCGAAAATGTTATGAAAAAAATTCATAGTATAGTACGTCGAAAATTTTCATGAAAAAAAATTCATAGTATACTATGTCGAAAATTTTACGAAAAATAGTCATAGTATAGTATGTCGAAAATTTTCATGAGAAAGTCAAAGTATAGTATGTCGAAAATTTTCTGAAAAAAAGTCATAGTACAGTAAGTAGAACATTTTATGAAAAAAAAAGTATATATAGTATGTCGAAAGTTTTATGAAAAAAAGCATAGTATAGTATGTCGAAATTTTTGGAAAAAAAGTCATTGTATAGTATGTCGAATTTTATGAAAAAAAAAAGTCATGTATAGTATGTCAAACTTTATGAAAAAAAAAGTCATGTATAGTATGTCGAAAATTTTATGAAAAAAAAGTCTAGTATATGTCGAAATTTTCTGAAAAAAGTCATAGTATAGTATGTCGAAAATTTTATGGAAAAAAAAGTCATAGTATTGTATGTCGAAAATTTTTTGTAAAAAAAGTCATAGTATAGTATGTTGAAATTTTATGAAAAAAAAGTCATAGTATAGTATGTCGAAAATTTTATGAAAAAAAAGTCATAGTATAGTATGTCGAAATTTTATGAAAAAAAAGTCATAGTATAGTATGTCGAAAATTTTTGAAAAAAAAGTATAGTAATTATGTCGAAAATTTTTTGAAAAAAAAGTCATAGTATAGTATGTCGAAAATTTTTGAAAAAAATCATAGTATAGTATGTCGAAAATTTTATGAAAAAAAAGTCATAGTATAGTATGTCGAAAATTTTAAAAAAAAGTCATAGTATTATGTCGAAAATTTTTGAAAAAAAAAAAGTCATATAGTATGTCGAAAATTTTAAAAAAAAGTCATATATAGTATGTCGAAAATTTATGAAAAAAAAGTATAGTAATATGTCGAAAATTTTTTAAAAAAAAAGTATTATAGTATAAATTTTTGAAAAAAAAAGTATAGTATAGTATGTCGAAAATTTTGAAAAAAAGTCATTTATAGAATGTCGAAAATTTTATGAAAAAAAAAGTCATAGTATAGTAGTGAAAATTTTATGAAAAAAAAATCATAGTATATGTCGAAATTTTTGAAAAAAATCAAGTATAGTATGTCGAAATTTATGAAAAAAAAGTCATAGTATATATGTCGAAAATGTTTGAAAAAAAAGTATAGTATAGTATGTGAAAATTTTAAAAAAAAGTCATATATAGTATGGAAAATTTTTAAAAAAAAGTCATATATAGTATGTCGAAAATTTTGAAAAAAAAGTCATAGTATAGTATAAAATTTATGAAAAAAAAAAGTCATAGTATAGTATGTGAAAATTAAAAAAAATAATATATAGTATGTCGAAATTTTAAAAAAAGTCATGTATAGTATTCGAAAATTTTATGAAAAAAAAAAGTAAATTTCGAAAAAAAGATTTTATGAAAAAAAAATCATACTATAGTATGTCGAAAATTTTTGAAAAAAAAGTCATAGTATAGTATGTCGAAAATTTTATGAAAAAAAAAAGTCATATATAGTATTCGAAATTTTTGAAAAAAAGTATATATAGTATGTCGAAAATTTTTGAAAAAAAAAGTCATAGTATAGTATGTCAAAATTTTTAGAAAAAAAAATCATAGTATGTATGTAAAATTTTAGAAAAAAAGTCATATATAGTATGTCGAAAATTTTATGAAAAAAAATAGTATAGTATGTAAAATTTTGAAAAAAAGTCATAGTATAGTATGTCGAAAATTTTTGGAAAAAAAAGTATATATAGTATTCGATGTATGTAAGAAAATATAGATAGTATGTCAAATTTAGAAAAAAAAGTCATTAAGTCAAAATTATGAAAAAATTCATGAAAAAAAAGTCATAGTATAGTATGTGAAAAAGTATATATAGTATGTCAAAATTTTATGTAAAAAAATTATAGTATATATCGAAAATTATTAAAAAAAGTAATTATAGTATAGAAAATTTTGAAAAAAAATGTGATAGTATGTATGTCGAAAATTTTATGAAAAAAAGTCATAGTATAGTATGTCGAAAATTTTAGAAAAAAAATAATATAGTATGTCGAAAATTTTATGAAAAAAAAAGTCATAGTATGTATGTCGAAATTTTTGAAAAAAAAGTCATATTATAGTATGTCGAAAATTTAAAAAAAAATGTATAGTATAGTATGTCGAAAAAATATTTATAAAAAAAGTCAAAATTAGTATGTCGAAAATATTGTAAAAAAAAGTCATAGTAATATGTAAAATTTTATAAAAAAAAGTCATAGTATAGTATGTCGAAATTTTTGAAAAAAAATACATAGTATAGTATGTCGAAAATTTTTGAAAAAAAAAATAGTATGTATGTCGAAATTTAAAAAAACAATATAGTATGTCGAAAATTTTTGAAAAAAATCATAGTATAGTATGTAAAATTTTTGAAAAAAACAAGTATAGTTGTCGAAAATTTTTAAAAAAAAGTCATAATAGTATGTCGAAAATTTTAGAAAAAAAAGTATAGTATAGTATGTCGAAAATTTTGAAAAAAAGTATAGTATAGTATGTCGAAAATATTTGAAAAAAAAGTCATAGTATATATGTAAATTTTTTGAAAAAAAAGTCATAAAGTATGTCGAAAATTTTTGAAAAAAAAGTCATAGTATGTATGTCGAAAATTTTTAAAAAAATCATACTATAGTATGTCGAAAATTCAATAAAAAATATAAGTATGTCGAAAATTTTAAAAAAAAGTCATAGTATAGTATGTCGAAAATTTTATGAAAAAAAAAAGTATAGTATAGTAGTCGAAAATTTATGAAAAAAAATAAGTATATAGTATGTAAAATTTTTGAAAAAAAAGTCATATATAGTATGTCGAAAATTTTTGAAAAAAAAGTCATAATGTATGTCGAAAATTTTATAAAAAAAAAGTCATAGTATAGTATCGAAATTTTTAAAAAAAAATGTAAGTATTATCGAAAATTTTATGAAAAAAAAGTCATTTATGAAAATAGAATTTTATGAAAAAAAGTCATTTGTATAGTATCGAAAATTATGAAAAAAAAAGTCATGTAAGTAAGTCGAAAATAGTATGAAAAAAAAGTCTATAAATGTGTAAAATTTTAAAAAAAGCATAGTATAGTATGTCGAAAATTTTTGAAAAAAAAGTCATATATAAGTCGAAAATTTATGAAAAAAAAAAGTCATAGTATAGTATGTCGAAAATTTTATGAAAAAAAGTCATAGTATAGTATGTCGAAAATTTGAAAAAAAGTCATAGTATAGTATGTCGAAAATTTTGAAAAAAAAAGTAATATATAGTATTGAAAATTTTATGTAAGAAAAAGCTAAGTATAGTATGTCGAAATTTTTGAAAAAAAAGTCATAGTATAGTATGTAAAATTTTTGAAAAAAAAGTCATAATAGTATGTCGAAAATTTTGAAAAAAAAATATATAGTTGTCGAAAATTTTTGAAAAAAAAGTCAAGTATAGTATGTCGAAAATTTCTGAAAAAAAGTCATAGTATAGTATGTTGGAGAATTTTATGAAAAAAAAAGTCATAGTATTGTATGTCGAACATTATATAAAAAAGTCATACTATAGTATGTCGAGAATGTCGCGAAAAAAAAATCATACTATAGTATGTCGAAAATTTCATGAAAAATAAAGTCATAGTATAGTATGTCGAAAATTTTATGAGAAAAAAAAGTAATACTATAGTACGTCGAAAGTTTTATGTAAGAAAAAGCTATAGTATAGTATGTCGAAATTTTTGGAAAAATAAGGTCATAGTATAGTATGTCGAAAATTTTCTGAAAAATAAGGTCATAGTATAGTATGTCGAAAATTTTATGAGAAAAAAAAGTAACACTATAGTATGTCGAAAGTTTTATGTAAGAAAAAGCTATAGTATAGTATTTCGAAATTTTTGGAAAAAAAAGTCATTGTATAGTATCTCGAATGTTATGAAAAAAAAAAGTCATTGTATAGTATGTCGAAACTTTATGAAAAAAAAGTCATGTATAGTATGTCGAAAATTTTGAAAAAAAAGTCATATAGTATGTCGAATTTTTGAAAAAAAGTCATATATAGAGTCAAAATTTTATGAAAAAAAGTCATAGTATAGTATGTCGAAAATATTTGAAAAAAAGTCATGTATAGTTGTTGAAAATTTTATGAAAAAAAAGTATACTATGTATGTCGAAAATTATTTTAAAAAAAGCATAGTATAGTATGTCGAAAATGTTATGTAAAAGTAAATTTTTAGAAAAATGTATGTATAAAATGTCAAATTTTTGAAAAAATTATAAAGTAAGTCATAGTATTTGTATAGAAATTTATATAGTATGTAAATTAGTAAAGAAAATATAGTAAGTAAAAATCATATAAAGTATGAAAATTTATTGAAAATAAAGTCATAGTATAGTATGTCGAAAATTTTTTGAAAAAAAAGTCATATATAGTATGTCGAAAATTTTATGAAAAAAATATAGTATAGTAGTAAAATTTTTGAAAAAAAGTATATATATGTCGAAATTCGCGAAAAAAAAATCATACTATAGTATGTCGAAAATTCATGAAAAATAAAGTCATAGTATAGTATGTCGAAATTTTATGAGAAAAAAAAGTAATACTATAGTATGGCGAAAGTTTTATGTAAGAAAAGCTATAGTATAGTATGTCGAAATTTTTGGAAAAAAAGTCATTGTATAGTATGTCGAAAATTTCTGAAAATAAGTCATAGTATAGTATGTCGAAAATTTTATGAGAAAAAAAAGTAACACAGTATATCGAAAGTTTTATGTAAGAAAAAGCTATAGTATAGTATGTCGAAATTTTTGGAACAAAGTCATTGTATAGTATGTTGAAAATTTTCTGAAAAAATATGTCATAGTATAGTATGTCGAGATTTTATGAAAAAAAAGTCATACTATAGTATGTCGAAAATTTTTGAAAAAAAAGTCATTGTATAGTATGTTGAAAATTTTCTGAAAAAAAAGTCATAGTATAGTATGTCGGAGATTTTATGAAAAAAAGTCATACTATAGTATGTCGAAAATTTTTGAAAAAAAAGTCATTGTATAGTATGTTGAAAATTTTCTGAAAAAAAAGTCATAGTATAGTATGTCGGAGATTTTATGAAAAAAAAAGTCATAGTATTGTATGTCGAACATTTTATAAAAAAGTTATACTATAGTATGTCGAGAATTTCGCGAAAAAAAAATCATACTATAGTATGTCGAAAATTTCATGAAAAATAAAGTCATAGTATAGTATGTCGGAAATTTTATGAGAAAAAAAAGTAATACTATAGTATGTCGAAAGTTTTATGTAAGAAAAAGCTATAGTATAGTATGTCGAAATTTTTGGGAAAAAAAGTCATTGTATAGTATGTTGAAAATTTTTGGAAAACAAGTCATAGTATTGTATGTCGGAGATTTTATGAAAAAAAAGTCATACTATAGTATGTCGAAAATTTCATGAAAAAAAAGTCATAGTATAGTATGTCGAAAACATTATGAAAAAAAAAGTCATAGTATAGTATGTCGACATTTTTAAAAAAAAAAAGTCATAGTATAGTGTGTCGACATTTTTGAAATAAGTCATAGAATAGTATGTCAAAAATTTTTGAAAAAAAAGTCATAGTATAGTATGTCGAAAATTGTATGAAAAAAAAAGTCCTAGTATTGTATGTCGAAAATTTTTTGAACAAAAAGTCCTAGTATTGTATGTCGAAAATTTTTTGAACAAAATGTCATACTATAGTATGTCGAAAATTTACTGAAAAAAAAAAATTTCATATTATACTATGTCGAAATTTTTTTGAAAAAAAGTAATACTATAGTATGTCGAAAGTTTTATGTAAGAAAAAGCTATAGTATAGTATGCCGAAATTTTCTGAAAAAAAAGTCATTGTATAGTATGTCGAAAATTTTCTGAAAAAAAAAAGTCATAGTATAGTTTGTCGGAGATTTTATGGAAAAAAAGGCATACTATAGTATGTCGAAAATTTTTTGATAAAAAAGTCATATTATAGTACGTTGAAAATTTTATGAAAAAAAAAAAGTCAGTATTGTATGTCGAAATTTTTTTGAAAAAAAAAGTCATATTATAGTATGTCGAAATTTTTTTGAAAAAAAGTCATAGTACAGTATGTCGAAATTTTTTTGAAAAAAAGTCATAGTATAGTATGTCGAAATTTTTTTGAAAAAAAGTCATAGTATAGTATGTCGAAAATGTTTTAAAAAAAAAGTCATAGTATAGTATGTCGAAAATCGTATGAAAAAAAAGTCATAGTATTGTATGTCGAAAATTTTATTAACAAAAAAAAAAGTCATAGTATAGCATGTCGAAAATCGTATGAAAAAAAAGTCATAGTATTGTAGGTCGAAAATTTTTTGAAAAAAAAAGTCATAGTATAATATGTCGAAAATTTTTGAAAGAAAAGTCATAGTATAGTATGTCGAACATTTTATGAAAAAAGTCATACTATAGTATGTCGAAAATTTCATGAAAAAAAAGTCATAGTATAGTATGTCGAAAACTTTATGAAAAAAAAAGTCATGGTATAGTATGTCGAAAATAGTATGAAAAAAAGTCCTGCTATACTATGTCGAAAATTTTCTGAAAAAAAATCAAGTATAGTATGTCGAAAATTTTATTGAAAAAAAAGTCATAGTATAGCAAGTCGAAAATTTTATGAAAAAAAAGTCATAGTATAATATGTCGAAATTTTTATGAAAAAAGTCATACTATAGATGTCGAAAATATTCTGAAACTTAAAGTCATAGTATAGTATGTGAAAATGTAATGAGAAATATAAGTAATACTATAGTATGTCGGAAATTTTATGTAAGAATAAGCTATAGTTAGTATGTCGAAAAATTTTTGAAAAAAAAGTCATTGTATAGTATGTCGAACATTTTCTGAAAAAATAAAGTCATAGTATAGTATGTCGAGAAAATTTAGAGGAAAAAAAAGTTAGACACTTTAGTATGTCGAGAAGTTTTTTTAATGTAAGAAAAAGCCTATGTATAGTATGTCGAATTTTTGGTAAAAAAGTCATTGTATAGTATGTCGATAATTTTCTGAAAAAAAAAAGTCATAGTATAGTATATCGGAGATTTTATGAAAAAAAAGTCATAGTATAGCATGTCGAAAATCGTATGAAAAAAAAGTCATAGTATTGTATGTCGAAAATTTTATGAAAAAAAAAGTCATACTATATTATGTCGAAAATCGTATGAAAAAAAAGTCATAGTATTGTGTCGAAAATTTTTGGAAAAAAAAAGTCATAGTATAATATGTCGAAAATTTTTTGAAAGAAAAGTCATAGTATAGTATGTCGAACATTTTATAAAAAAAGTCATACTATAGTATGTCGAAAATTTCATGAAAAAAAAGTCATAGTATAGTATGTCGAAAACTTTATGAAAAAAAAAGTCATGGTATAGTATGTCGAAAATAGTATGAAAAAAAAAGTCCTAGTATACTATGTAGAACATTTTCTGAAAAAAAGTCATAGTATAGTATGTCTAAAATTTTATGGAAAAAAAGTCATAGTATAGTATGTCGAAAATTTTATGGAAAAAAAGGTCATAGTATAGTATGTCGAAAATTTTCTGAAAAAAAGTCATAGTATAGTATGACGAAAATTTTATGAAAAAAGTCATAGTATTGTATGTCGAATATTTTATGAAAAAAAAAAGTCATACTATAGTATGTCGAAAATTTTATGTAAGAAAAAGCTATAGTATAGTATGTCGAAAATTTTTGAAAAAAAAGTCATTGTATAGTATGTTGAAAATTTTCTGAAAAAAAAGTCATAGTATAGTATGTTGGAGATTTTATGAAAAAAAAAGTCATAGTATTGTATGTCGAACATTTTATAAAAAAGTCATACTATATGTCGAGAATGTCGCGAAAAAAAAATCATACTATAGTATGTCGAAAATTTCATGAAAAATAAAGTCATAGTATAGTATGTCGAAAATTTTATGAGAAAAAAAAGTAATACTATAGTATGTCGAAAGTTTTATGTAAGAAAAAGCTATAGTATAGTATGTCTAAATTTTTGGAAAAAAAAGTCATTGTATAGTATGTCGAAAATTTTCTGAAAAATAAAGTCATAGTATAGTATGTCGAAAATTTTATGAGAAAAAAAAGTAACACTATAGTATATCGAAAGTTTTATGTAAGAAAAAGCTATAGTATAGTATGTCGAAATTTTTGGAAACAAAAGTCATTGTATAGTATGTTGAAAATTTTCTGAAAAAATAATGTCATAGTATAGTATGTCGGAGATTTTATGAAAAAAAAGTCATACTATAGTATGTCGAAAATTTTTGAAAAAAAAGTCATTGTATAGTATGTTGAAAATTTTCTGAAAAAAAAGTCATAGTATAGTATGTCGGAGATTTTATGAAAAAAAAAGTCATAGTATTGTATGTCGAACATTTTATAAAAAAGTCATACTATAGTATGTCGAGAATGTCGCGAAAAAAAAATCATACTATAGTATGTCGAAAATTTCATGAAAAATAAAGTCATAGTATAGTATGTCGGAAATTTTATGAGAAAAAAAAGTAATACTATAGTATGTCGAAAGTTTTATGTAAGAAAAAGCTATAGTATAGTATGTCGAAATTTTTGGAAACAAAAGTCATTGTATAGTATGTTGAAAATTTTCTGAAAAAAAAGTCATAGTATAGTATGTCGGAGATTTTATGAAAAAAAAGTCAAACTATAGTATGTCGAAAATGTTTTGATAAAAAAGTCATACTATAGTATGTTGAAAATTTTATGAAAAAAAAAAGTCATAGTATTGTATGTCGAAATTTTTTCGAAAAAAAAGTAATACTATAGTGTGTCGAAAATTTTATGTTAGAAAAAGCTATAGTATAGTATGTCGAAAATGTTTGAAAAAAAAGTCATAGTATAGCATGTCGAAAATCGTATGAAAAAAAAGTCATAGTATTGTATGTCGAAATTTTTCTGAAAAAAAGTCATATTATAGAATGTCTAAAATTTTATGGAAAAAAAGTCATAGTATAGTATGTCGAAAATATTCTGAAACATAAAGTCATAGTATAGTATGTCGAAAATTTTATGTAAGAAAAAGCTATGGTATAGTATGTCGAAAATGTTTGAAAAAAAAGTCATTGTATTGTATGTTGACAATTTTCTGAAAAAAAAATTCATAGTATATTATGTCGAAAATGTTTGAAAAAAAAGTCGTACTATAGTATGTCGAAAATTTTATGAAAAAAAAAGTCATAGTATAGTATGTCGAAAATCGTATGAAAAAAAAGTCATAGTATTGTATGTCGAAAATTTTATGAAAAAAAAAAAAGTCATAGTATAGCATGTATTAGCAAGTCATACTATAATATATCGGAGATTTTATGAAAAAAAAGTCATACTATAGTATGTCGAATTTTTTTGATAAAAAAGTCATACTATAGTACGTCGAAAATTTTATGAAAAAAAAAAAAAGTCAGTATTGTATGTCGAAATTTTTTTGAAAAAAAAGTCATATTATAGTATGTCAAACATTTTTGGAAAACAAAAGTCATAGTATTGTATACCGAAATTTTTTTGAAAAAAAGTCATAGTATAGTATATCGAAAATGTTATGAAAAAAAAAAAAGTCATAGTATAGCATGTCGAAAATCGTATGAAAAAAAAGTCATAGTATTGTATGTCGAAAATTTTATGGAAAAAAAAGTCATAGTATAGCATGTCGAAAATCGTATGAAAAAAAAGTCATAGTATTGTATGTCGAAAATTTTTTGAAAAAAAAATTCATAGTATAATATGTCGAAAATTTTTTGAAAGAAAAGTCATAGTATAGTATGTCGAACATTTTTTGAAAAAAGTCATACTATAGTATGTCGAAAATTTCATGAAAAAAAAGTCATAGTATAGTATGTCGAAAACTTTCTGAAAAAAAAAGTCATGGTATAGTATGTCGAAAATAGTATGAAAAAAAAGTCCTGCTATACTATGTCGAAAATTTTCTGAAAAAAAGTCATAGTATAGTATGTCTAAAATTTTATGGAAAAAAAGTCATAGTCTAATGGTAATAGTATGTCGAAAATTTTCTGAAAAAAAGTCATAGTATAGTCTGACGAAAATTTTATGAAAAAAGTCATACTATAGTATGTCGAAAATATTCTGAAACATAAAGTCATAGTATAGTATGTTGAAAATGTTATGAGAAAAGTAAGTAATACTATAGTATGTCGAAAATTTTATGTAAGAAAAAGCTATAGTATAGTATGTCGAAAATTTTTGAAAAAAAAGTCATTGTATAGTATGTCGAACATTTTCTGAAAAATAAAGTCATAGTATAGTATGTCGAAAATTTTATGAGAAAAAAAAGTAACACTATAGTATGTCGAAAGTTTTATGTAAGAAAAAGCTATAGTATAGTATGTCGAAATTTTTGGAAAAAAAAGTCATTGTATAGTGTGTCGATAATTTTCTGAAAAAAAAAAGTCATAGTATATTATGTCGAAAATCGTATGAAAAAAAAGTCATAGTATTGTGTCGAAAATTTTTTGAAAAAAAAAGTCATAGTATAATATGTCGAAAATTTTTTGAAAGAAAAGTCATAGTATAGTATGTCGAACATTTTATAAAAAAAGTCATACTATAGTATGTCGAAAATTTCATGAAAAAAAAGTCATAGTATAGTATGTCGAAAACTTTATGAAAAAAAAAGTCATGGTATAGTATGTCGAAAATAGTATGAAAAAAAAAGTCCTAGTATACTATGTAGAACATTTTCTGAAAAAAAGTCATAGTATAGTATGTCTAAAATTTTATGGAAAAAAAGTCATAGTATAGTATGTCGAAAATTTTATGGAAAAAAAGGTCATAGTATAGTATGTCGAAAATTTTCTGAAAAAAAGTCATAGTATAGTATGACGAAAATTTTATGAAAAAAGTCATACTATAGTATGTCGAAAATATTCTGAAACATAAAGTCAGAGTATAGTATGTCGAAAATTTTATGTAAGAAAAAGCTATAGTATAGTATGTCGAAAATTTTTGAAAAAAAAGTCATTGTATAGTATGTTGAAAATTTTCTGAAAAAAAAGTCATAGTATAGTATGTCGGAGATTTTATGAAAAAAAAAGTCATAGTATTGTATGTCGAACATTTTATAAAAAAGTCATACTATAGTATGTCGAGAATGTCGCGAAAAAAAAAATCATACTATAGTATGTTGAAAATTTCATGAAAAATAAAGTCATAGTATAGTATGTCGAAAATTTTATGAGAAAAAAAAGTAATACTATAGTATGTCGAAAGTTTTATGTAAGAAAAAGCTATAGTATAGTATGTCGAAATTTTTGGAAAAAAAAGTCATTGTATAGTATGTCGAAAATTTTCTGAAAAATAAAGTCATAGTATAGTATGTCGAAAATTTTATGAGAAAAAAAAGTAACACTATAGTATGTCGAAAGTTTTATGTAAGAAAAAGCTATAGTATAGTATGTCGAAATTTTTGGAAACAAAAGTCATTGTATAGTATGTTGAAAATTTTCTTAAAAAAAAAAGTCATAGTATAGTATGTTGGAGATTTTATGAAAAAAAAGTCATACTATAGTATGTTGAAAATTTTTGAAAAAAAAGTCATCTTATAGTATGTCGAAAATATTTGAAAAAAAAGTCATAGTATAGTATGTCGAAAATCGTATGAAAAAAAAGTCATAGTATTGTATGTCGAAAATGTTTTGAAAAAAAAGACATATAGTATGTCGAAGATTTTATGAAAAAAAAGTCATAGTATAGTATGTCAAATTTTCTGAAAAAAAAGGCATAGTATAGTATTGTATAGTCGAAATCTTCTGTAGTCATAGTATAGTAGGTCGAAAATTTTATGGAAAAAAAGTCATAGTATAGTATGTCGGACATTTTATGAATAAAATGTCATAGTATTGCATGTCGAACATTTTTTGGAAGAAAAAGTCCTATTATAGTATGTCGAAAATTTTTTGAAAACAAAAGTCATAGTATAGTATGTCGAAATTTTTTGAAAAAAAAGTCGTACTATAGTATGTCGAAAATTTTATGAATAAAAAGTCATAGTATTGCATGTCGAACATTTTTTGGAAGAAAAAGTCATAGTATAGTATGTCGTAAATTTTCTGAAAAAAAAAGTCATAGTATAGTATGTCGAAATTTTTTGAAAAAAAAGTCGTACTATAGTATGTTGAAAATTTTATGTAAAAAAAAGTCATAGTATAGTATGTCGAAAATTTTATGGAAAAAAAGTCATAGTATAGTATGTCGAAAATTTTTAAAAAAAAGTCATAATATAGTATGTCGAAAATTTTTGAAAAAAAAGTCATTGTATAGTATGTCGAAAATTTAATGAGAAAAAATAGTAATACTATAGTATGTCGAAAATTTTATATAAGAAAAAGCTATAGTATAGTATGTCGAAAATTTTTGAAAAAAAAGTCATTGTATAGTATGTCGAAAATTTTCTGAAAAAAAAGGCATAGTATAGTAGGTCGAAAATTTTATGGAAAAAAAGTCATAGTATAGTATGTCGGAGATTTTATGAATAAAAAGTCATAGTATTGCATGTCGAACATTTTTTGGAAGAAAAAGTCCTATTATAGTATGTCGAAAATGTTTTGAAAACAAAAGTCATACTATAGTATGTCGAAGATTTTCTGAAAGAAAAGTCATTCTATAGTATGTCGAACATTTTATAAAAAAGTCATACTATCGTATGTCGAACATTTTATAAAAAAGTCATACTATAGTAAGTCGAGAGTGTCGCGAAAAAAAATAGTAGTATAGTATAGTATGTCGAAAATCGTATGAAAAAAAATTTATAGTATTGTATGTCGAAAATGTTTTGAAAAAAATGTCATACTATAGTATGTCGAAAATTTTCTGAAAAAAAGTCATACAATAGTATGTTGAACATTTTTTGATGAAAAAGTCATACTATAGTATGTCGAAAATTTTATGAAAAAAAAAAAAGTCATAGTATGGTATGTCAAAAACTTTATGGAAAAAATGTCATAGTATAGTATGTCGAAAACTTTCTGAAAAAAAAGTCATAGTATAGTATGTTGAAAATTTTTGAAAAAAAGTCGTACTATAGTATGTCGAAAATTTTATGAAAAAAAAGTTATAGTATAGTATCTCGAAGATGTGAAAAAAAGTCATAGTATAGTATATCGAAAATTTTATGGAAAGAAAAGTCATAGTATAGTATGTCGAAAATTTTCTGAAAAAAAGTCATAGTATAGTATGACGAAAATGTTATGAAAAAAAAGGCATAGTATAGTATGTCGAAACAATTTTTAAAAAAATTTCACACTATAGTATTTCCAAAATTTTCTGAAAAAAAGTCATAGGATAGTATGTCGAAAATTTTTGAAAAAAAAGTCGTACTATAGTATGTCGAAAATTTTATGGAAAAAAAAGTCATAGCATAGTATGTCGAAAAAGTTATGGAAAAAAAGTCATGGTTTAGTATGTCGAAAATTTTATGGAAAGAAAAGTCATAGTATAGTATGTCGAACATTTACTGAAAAAAAAGAAAGTGATAATATAGTATGTCGAAAACGTTATGTAAGAAAAAGTCATAGTATAGTATGTCGAAAATTTCATGAAAAAAAAGTCATAGTATAGTATGTCGAAAATTTTATGGAAAAAAAGAAAGTCATAGTATAGTATGTCAAAAACTTTATTAAAAAAAGTCATAGTATAGTATGTCGAACATTTACTGAAAAAAAAGAAAGTCATAGTATAGTATGTTGAAAAAATTTTGAAAAAAAAAACATACTATAGTATCTCGAAGATGTTATGTAAGAAAAAGTCATAGTATAGTATGTCGAAAATTTTATGGAAAAAAAAGTCATAGTATAGTATGTCGACAATTTTACGAAAAAAAAGTCATAGTATAGTATGTCAAAAATTTTATGAAAAAAAAGTCATACTATAGTACGTCGACAATTTCATGAAAAAAAAGTCATAGTATAGTATGTCCAAAATTTTATGAAAAAAAGTCATAGTATAGTTTGTTACTGTACTATGACTTTTTTATGAATTTTTTCGACATATTATACTATGACTTTTTTCAACATACTTAACTTTTTATTTTTACTTTTTTCAACATGTTATACTATGACTTTTTTTTATGAATTTTTTGGCATACTATACTATAAATTATTTTGACGTTTTTTACTTCAATCAATTACAACTATGACTTTTAATGAAATGTTATTTTTGACATTTTATACTATGACTTTTTTTTCTTTTTTTGACATACTATACTATGATTTTTTTTTTTGCCTTTTTCAACACACTCTTGTATTACTTTTTTTCGACATACTATACTATGACTTTCTTGCTTTTTTTTCGACATACTATACTATGAATGTATTGCCTTTTTTCGACATACTATACTATGACTTTTTTTGACATGCTATACTATGACTTTTTATTACTTTTTAGTCCATACTATACTATGACTTTCTTTTTTACTTTTCACGATATGCTATACAAAGATGTTTTTATGACTTTCATGACATAGTCTAATAGTAGTTTGTATGACTTTTTTCGACATATGATAATATGACTTTTTTCGACATACTATGCTATGATTTTTTAATTTCTTTTACTTACTATACTATAACTTTTTTGTAATACTATACTATTATTTTTTTTATAACTTTTTTCAACATATTATACTATTAATTTTTTTTTATCATTTTTTTATGGCATATGACTTTTTTATGATATTTTTTATGACATACTATAATGACTTTTTATATGATGTTTTTATGGCATACAATACTACTTTTTTATGATAATTTCATGACAGTGTACTATGACTTTTTCATGAAATTTTTTTATGACATACTATAGACCAACCTGATGTCACTCGCACGGTGTGAAATAAGACATGAGGTTGTGTGTAACTTGTTGTGTATTGTGCGTGTGTGTGTGTACCTGGTACGTAGTCTCCGAAGCCAACAGTGGTGAGAGTGATGACCACAAAGTAGAGCGACTCCAGAAATGACCAGTCCTCCACTTTCTGAAACACGACTGTTGGCACGGCGAGGAAGATCAGACAACCAATCAGGATGGAGAGGACCGCTGAGATCACACGCACAGTGGTCGGCCTGACCTTACGCTTCTGAGAATACAGAGGTAGAATGAATGATAATGAATACTTGTAATGATGAAGACTGTAATGATGAGTTCAATGAAACAAGTCTAAGAGTTTTTAGACTTCAAATTTTTGTTTAGCCATCACTGAATACATTTTTTACAACGGTTCCAGGTCAAATGTTATCTTTTTTTAAATGAACAGTGCTTATTGGTGTGATCATAATTTCTCTTTTGCAGATATGGTTTGAAGTCAGTTAATGCTGAATAATTTCCTCAGTAACAAACATCTATATTTAATGTCAGTATGAGGGACAAGTGTTTGTATTTGATTGCCATTTTTCTTATTTTCCCATATTTTCACGTTATACTCATTTATATACAATACTGTCCAGCAAATAAGAAATGCAATGTTAGGTCAAGTCAGATATAAGATTTGTTTTCTTTTTGTTTATATTTAAAGTACTTTTTATTTAAGGGTTTCAGTTCAGGGTTTTTAGGTTGAAGATGTACTTACAAAAACAGGTAGCATCTAACAATAGAGAATTACATTTGTGACCTTGAAATTGGCAGTTCAAATATCCAGACTGTCTGGAAACAGACAGGAGAGTTACATGAGTTAAATATGTCCACTTCCTAAGCTATCACTGCCATGATGCCCTTGAGCAAGGCTCCTGTGTATTTACTCAGGGCTGCAGCTACAGTATGTGTAACTAACAGCCATACAAATAAATAAATTATCAATTGCAGAGACTGTGTGCAGTTTCCTTTTTGTGCATTTTGTGGAGGCAGCAGCTACTTTTAGCTACTTAATTTAGCATTTCTACATTGTTCCTTCCTTTAAAACAATCGAGCAAACTGAAAATCACTTCTTTCATGACAACAGCAATATGAATCTACACAAATAACGATGGTTCACATCCAGTAAGGAGGTTCTAGCTTGGTTCTTAACCAGAATATCACACAGAACCCAGTTATTGACTGCTAAAAAAAAAAAGAGGTCTTGGCCTCATACGTTTGAAGCTGTGATTCAGACGAGGTGTAAATCTAACGAAGGTTTGGTTCCTGGGCAGGACAGACTGTTCTCACCAGGAAGAGGGTCTCAATCTTGGACACAGCTCTCCGCAGCACTGTGCCCATGTGGTCACTGACTCCAGCGAGCAGTATGCCAAACATGGGGATGCCCACCAGGGCGTA
This sequence comes from Sebastolobus alascanus, assembly GCA_916701645.2. NCBI lineage: Eukaryota > Metazoa > Chordata > Actinopteri > Perciformes > Sebastidae > Sebastolobus > Sebastolobus alascanus. The sequence continues at coordinate 19,350 of CAKAOJ020000502.1, forward strand.
GCACACGCAGAACAACTGGCCGTACCACGTCCGAGGAGACAGGTTCCCAAAACCTGTTAGAAAATAAAAAGAACACAATGCTCTTCAGTTATTTACATTACAAGTTAATATGCATGCAAGTTCTAAAGAGACTTAGTATCAGTAACTTCCATTTACAACAGACCGGAGACCCAATTCTGAGATGTCTTTTGGACTAACATGAGGTACAGTTCAATGCACATGGATTTTACTGTAGATGCCCAGTATTAAAGAGATAAAAAGACAAGCATGTCAACTATATTGACATAATACTATAGTATACTGAATGGCAGTCATGAATATATAAAAAATGTATTTCACTCTTTATATTTTTGTTTAGACTGACCCAATGTTTCAACCAAAGATCATTTTTGCATCCAGATCAGCTTTGTCACTTTGAAATGTTGATATAAACATCTCCATCTCCAGTCTGCAGTCAGATCAGAAATCCATGTGAGACCAGACTGTATTTTAGAAAGATAGATATATTTTTTGGTATTCATGTGTGCACTTCAATCAAACAATGATTTGGTTGTGAAGATGATGAAAGGATCACGCATGTTCAGAACTAAACTCTTGAATATTATAGGAGCTCTCTGTGAAAAATATGTTCTCCTATTAATCATTTCCACAACATATCAGGTATGTATTCTTCATTTAAAACGGAGCATTTTATAGTTACAGGATCTTCAAAGTGCAGCCTGAAGGTGAGTCCCAGCCTACAGTAGTATGCCATAAAAATGTCATATAAAAAGTGATAGTATAGTATGCCATAAAAATGTAATAAAAAAAAAGTCATAGTATAGTATGTAATAAAAAGTAATAAAAAAGTCATAGTATAGTATGTAATAAAAAGTAATAAAAAAGTCATAGTATAGTATGTCATAAAAAGTAATAAAAAAGTAATAGTGTAGTAGGTCATAAAATCATCATAAAAAAGTCATAGTATGGTATGTCAAAAAAAATCATAGTATAGTTTATGTTATAAATATGTCATAAAAAGTCATAGTAAAGTGTGTCATAAAAAACGTCATCTAAAAAGTCATAGTATAGTATGCCATAAAAATATAGTATGTCATAAAAAATGTCATAAAACATCATAATATACTGTACCTATGGTGGTAATGATGGTGCCACAGAAGAAGAAGGCGGAGGCCGGGTCCCAGCGGGTGGTGAAGTTGGCAGAAAGGTTGTTCACATCCAGACCTGCCTCCACTGCAGACACCACTCCCTGCAGTGGAGGGATGTCATTTATTCAACTGTACATTTATCTTACAACACAGGCAGGTAGAAGTTATCTATCAATTGGATTGTGCTACATGGTTTATACCAGTAATGGAGAAGTATTCAGATCATTTATTTATGTAAAATTACCAGTACAATGATCTAAAAAAATACAACAATGCAAAAGGAGCATTTTACTGTTGTAGCTGGTCGAGATGGAATTTCTTTTCTTTATACGAGGTTAGGTAGTTTAGTGCAGTGTTTCCTAATCTGGGGGTCGGGCCCGCTTAAAGGGTCACAAGTTGATTAAAGGGAGAGGAAAGCTACACAAATTTGTATTCATTTTTTTGGGACTTTTTCTTCATGTGAAATATTGGATAATTTGATCTCTTTGGTCCTCAAGCAATTATTTGAATGAAACCATCTTTCTTTTTCAGGCATGTTCTGGAGTTATAAGGACCGACTGCCTTTTTTCTATGATTTCTAAGCAGATTTACAGACGTCTATCAGCAATGGACGTTGGAGATAAAATGGACACAGAAAAGCAAAAGAAATGCTGTATTTCTGTGTTAAAATGGTTTTAAAGTTGTGGCCACATTTACACAGTTAGTGTGAGTGGGATTGTGTGATGAGAGTGTGCTTAATGTGTCCAATGATACCTTCACAAGCTTGAGGAAGTCCAGCTCGGTGACACAGGAGTTATTCTCAAGGAAGGTGTCCTTGGTAGCGATCAGGTATTCGTACGCCAAATTCTCCTCGGGGGGCTCCAGGGTTCCGAAAACAAGCGCTCCCATCACCAGGTACAGTATGACCCCCGCCAGCAGGGCCAAGAGCATGGTACACCGCATTTTCTCCCCGTCGACCCCCCCTGCCCCTCCAGGGTTAGAGGGTCAGAACTCGGGGGTCAGGATCTGGTCGGGCTCTCAGTCAGGATACACTGGGCCACAGCTGGCCATAAACAGGAAGTTCCTCTAGAGAGGTACTGTATGTGTGACACAGGAAATGTGTAAGCAAGCAACACAAGTGTTCTTGGAAGGCTGACAGACATTAACAACCTTTATTTATACATCTGTGCGTCAAACCAAAGAGATGGTCACTGACTGGAAACGTCAGAGGTTAAGAGTTGACAAGGTGTAAAATAAGTACACTTCTACACATCTTACAGTAGGTGGGACAGCAGTGATGTGACGCCACTGACAACGGTGTTAAAGGAGTAGTCCAGCAACTTAGTTTTGTACATCTCCATTACAAGCTATGAGCTCACAAGAGAAAGATTTGAAAAAGAATGAAGAAATATTTTTGTGGAGAGAGTCACTTATATATAAATCCTGAAATACATTTGTGAATCCTTCGGTGTATTAATTCATTATAAAACTGATCTGACCACATACAAATCACATAAAGGCTGGCGGTACCACGGTTTTGCACTCTGTAGCTCACATTACCGCCGTTTCACATGCGTGTCGGAGAACTATGGTGGCCTTCAGGTAACGTAAAAACACGAAAGGCTCTCTCTAGCCAATGTTTGGTTTGTCCGTTTTGACCTACTGTAGAAACATGGCGGAGCAACATGACGGACTCCATGAGGACGACCCGCTCCATATGTAGATATGAAGGGCTCATTCTAAGCTAACAAAAACACAACGATTCTTAGTTTCAGGTGATTATACACTAATGAAAACATAGTTATGAATATTATATTCCTTTTCTGGTAATAGATCCCCCCGAAATGTTACACACTGGCCCTTTAAAAAGGAGACAAGCTCATTTCACAATCTAATAAATAAGTGGGGAAAAAAAGCGCAGCATGTCAAGAAGTGCGTCCAATGTGATCATACCCAAATGCATAATATTGTAATATTGAAAGGAACTATTCTTCATGCTTTCTTTTAAGATCGCTTTTATGATAGATAAAGAATGTTTTATAACTGAAAGGGATGATGAAACCATTACCTTAAGTCACTGACGTCAGGAGCTCATCCCATGTTAAAGCTCCACAAATCAGATGATGGAGAAATCTTCATCTCTTCTTTCCTCTGTATCTCTGCTCTGCTTTCTCTCTGGTTCTCCTGTGTCTTCAATGTTCAGGTGCGGAGGATTGTGGGTCAATTCCCTTCTCCTACAAGACATTTGAAGACTTTTAAGCACAATAAAATGCAGAAACAAACGGGCAAACGCATGCATGTAAAAGTGTAAATGTAGATTAGAGCGTAGAGGAACAGAACAGCTTTAAGTTGGCACATTTCTCTTTGTTTCAGCAGGGTATGAGTGGTATTAAGTAAGTGTTCACATTGTAGAGACTTTGTCATAATAACCAGGGAGGGACTGACACACTCCAGGCCGGCCTGCCAGTGGTCTCACAAACGATTACGCTCTGCCAAAACTCCAAACATACATCTCAACATTAATCGAAAACATTTTTATCGCTTATCTTCATTTGGCTTCCAATGTTTTCTTTGAACTGTGTTTACCTTTGACACACACACACACACACACACACAGAGGACTGGGATTTAGGAGCTTCTTGCTCTGGGTCAGCCGCCTCTGGTCGTCTCCACATGGACTTTGACAATGTTCTGACATTTCCCAGTCGAGGTTGTTAGCATTCTGCGCTAATGGACTGTTGGCTTTGGTTCGTGTGGACCGTCTCGCTCTCTGCCCCTGGCTTCAACACTGACAGATATTATAAGTTATTATCACTGTCTAAACCTGCGCTGGCATATTTTGATATTTTGCTAAGATATTGAGAGAGGAGGGCTTAGAAAGAGCAGAACTGAAGCTGACTGGCGGCGATCTAATCTAAAGTTAAACAGTGGAGGCAGGTGGGGAAATAAATCATGAGGTGAGCTGTTTGAAAAGAAGCACGAGGCTGGAAGAAGATGTACATTCTTTCTATTCTTGGGGTTACATTTAATGCAGGTGTACAAGACTAAATCAGACCAAACTAAGATCAACTACAGAAACTAAAATAAAAAAATAAAAACAGCTACAAACATTCCTCTCAACATGATTAGTCGCTAGGTGACCGGTCATGTTTGGGGTCCTGGACAACCCCAGCCCTCTTTAACAACTCAAAAAAACATACTTCAAGTCCCCCACCTCCACTCAAAAATTAGTTTTGCTTAATGTTACTTCAGTGGGATTTGTGACATCACAACTAGTTTGGAGCCAGCTGTGTGATGATGATATAGTGTGATGTGAAAACTTTTAGAAGAAGAATTTTTAACTAGATAGCTGACATTTCTTGTGGAAAAAAATCATAAGAGACAAATTGTTATTCAAAGCAGAGTATTTTATATGTGTTAAAACATTTTGGGGGATCTTTAACGTTGTTTTATCAACTTCTTAAAAATGCATTTTTCCAAATTTTATTTTATTTACACAATAAAATATAAATAATGTAATTATTTACTAGGATAACATGCTGTATTTCTTAGTCTGCAAAATACTTTTTGGCAAACAAAAGGAATATATAATAATAATTTACATAACATATAAAATATGAACCATTTCCTTATATGATGTAATAATAATGTTTTACGGTAATTTCTACATTTTGTCACCTTCATCAAATTTATAAGCTCAGTTTGTGACAAAGGAAAGGGGTTACCACTTCAATACTCTTCTACATTTCGGGTTTATATAAGGTCAGAAGAAAAGAGAAAAAAAAGTTGATTTCTATTATATTTACACATACAGCAATGGGATCTGTGAGGCTCCAAACAACTAGGAAGTAAAGCTACTGGATTTATTGACTGTATAGCAGTTAAACAAAAAGAGGCCTGTTTGTGAACATAACTGTCTGGAGCCAGAGAAATTTGTCCCACGCTTTTATCTGTGCCGACAAACCTCTAGAGATGAATGTGAACATCTGTGGATGAGAACGTAGTATCTGCTAAGAATTTACAGCGCTGGGAGAAAATAAAGCTCCTTTAGATATAATTACCCCCCGATGTATTGCCTCTTCTCCAGTGAGCAAACACTGACGTCAGAGAGAGATCACAGGTTACAACTTTTGGTTTTCTGGTTTCATGCTCTGGGAAAGAATGATCCTCAAAAATAATGATAGGACTGTTTGTGCAACAGAGGTCGCATAGAAAAAGATAAACTAACCGGCATTTTCATCGGAGGCTATAAAACCAAAAAAAGAATATTTCCAATTTAACGCTTATCAAATGCAGCAGTTGCGCTCCTAGAAATGCCTGACTCTTAAAATATAGTTTTAAGCTAAGTTCCTTTCTAAATGTTGCACTTAAATTACTGTGTTGTCTGTGTAGTGTCAGGGTTCAGAGAATTTATATTGGCAGGAATGTTAGAGCAGGGGATTGATCATCTTTTTATATCAGTGTGACAGTCTGCTACTATACTTGGTAACGTAGAATTAAAAAGAAAAAAAGAGATTTGGAGAAAAGGCCACACATGCAAACTGGATCTAAAACAAAGCAACATGCATGATAACAAAAAAAATAAACATTTCTGCTTCTATGTGACAATAAAGTCTCTTCTCAAAAATACTGATATTCTAACTCTCACAACCCCCCCAGAAATAAAGTACTTTTGCATGTCTTACCTTCAGTTTGGAGAAATGTTGCTATCCAAGTTCGTCTCATGCAGCATATGCCGTTCTCTCACCATTCAGCACTCAGCGAGGAGCTCTGTGTGAATGTGTGTGTGTCTGTGTTGTGAAAGTGCATGTGTGTTTTCTCCTTGGAAGGTGTTTCCCCATTCTCGTGACCCTACATCACTCTGACAGAGGAGAGCAGATCGTAGGAGGAGGAGGAGAAGAAAGGGACGAGGCATGTAAAGTTCATTACAGCGCTGCGAGTGTGATTAAGTACCGTCACTGCGGAGGAAGAGCAGAGGGCCTCGGAGTTTCCTGAGCTGGACGTGGGGGGGCTTAGCCCTCTAAATCCTCGCCTTTCCAACCTCTGTCTTTTTGGGAAGCAAAAAGAGACACTTGTTTCTTCAAAGTCAGAGTTATGGTCTACACAATTTTTCTTGCACTTGAGGAGGATTTGCATTATGAAATAAAACAGACTCTTAAGTTGGAAACCCCGACTCTTCCATCGACTCTTTAATTCTTTCATCCAAGTCTGCTCCTTTAAAGCTTTCATCACCTTCTCAACAAGAGGGAAAGGGAGAGGGACTTTGGTAATTGCGGAAATACTTATGTGATTTAACCAAGATATTTCACTTAATCACTTTGAGGCTCTCCTCATTGGACCATGGCACTCATTTAGACTTAAATGTCCAACAGCAGTAAAATACACTCAGCTGACAGCGGACCAAACAGGCCCAACGTCACAACATGAAATACAAAGTACACAGCCCGACTTCTCAGACTCAAAGGCGCTCAAAGCTAAATGAATCCAAAAGAGAGACAACAGTTAAATTAAGAGTAAGCCTTTTATTCTAGCCGCAAACACAACACAGATATATTCACATGAAAGTGTCCAAAACAAGGCAACAAATACACAGTGAGTCCGTCACTGCCAAAAGACTACAGATCCCAGAGATATGAAGGCAGCTGAAAGGCAGGCAGGGGATGTGCGTGTGTATGTGGGTGTCAACATGGCAAATGAATGGCGATGGCAATCGAGTAAGGACAGTAACAGCTCACATTGTTCTAACTGAGTCAACAAGCCAAGGCCGGGAGATAACGACTCTACCTCTAAATAAAATGTAACTCACTCCACACTTTTAACACAAATGTGTCAAAAACCTTCGGCTGAAATAATCTCAAAAGTCACTGAACGAAAGCTCAGAAAGGTTTTTTTTCCAAGTCTCTCTTAAAACAATACTCGCATACCAATATGTGTATACTGAAAGAATGAATAGTTCTTTCTGTTCCTCCTGTCCATACTGGCCACAAAGAGAACCTTTCTTAAAGCAATTTCAGTGTAATTAATCAGCGACAAACCCCGCAGTCCTATTTCTGAAGCTAATATGAGACTTCAGTTAGACAAATCAAGCAGGTATCCTCCAAAGTTACAGTCTATTTAGTATGAAATTTCTTCGTTGTGTTATTATTATTCCTCCATCAGAACTCAGCAAGTAAACACTGATTATTATATGTGTTGCGCTATTCCCTTTTATTTAACCTCCTCTGTTGGAGTATTAACTGCTCCACAAATGAGGAATTGTTTGCAGACCGTTATCAGACAAGAGTCGATTGTACAAATACGCCTTTTGAATAAACTGTGTGAACTTTTTGTACCGTTTGCAACCAAGCTAAACTAGAGAAAGGAGAGAAAATCTCCAGGAGCTTTTGTCACTGACTGGCTTCAACTAGCCCTGTGAGTATTCGGACTACGTCAACAAGCTTCTAGACCAAATATTTTGCTGAGACACGCAGATTAATTTCTCTGCATCACTTTCCTGTGTGACCAGGCCTCAAGTCAGACTGCTTAAGTTTCATATTACTTAACTCACTAAACTTTAGAGTGTATTTTTACACAGAATGAGGACTGTGGATTTTGCCCCCCTCTCTTACATTCAAATTGCTTAAAGGGATCTAGAGGTGTGGTTGCAGATTGTAGCTGGCGGTACCACGGCTTTGCACTCTGCGGCTCATGTTACCGCAGTTTCACAAGCATGTTGGAGAACTACGGTGGCCTTCAGGTAACGTAAAAACATGAAAGGCTCTCTAGAGCCAGTGTTTGGTTCGTCCGTTCTGGGCTACTGTAGTAACATGGCGGAGCAACATGGCGGACTCCGTGAAGAGGACGCGCTCCCTATGTAGATATGAAGGGCTCATTCTAAGCTAACAAAAAATCTTAGTTTCAGGTGATTATACACTAATGAAAAGATAGTGATGAATATTATATTCCAATTCTGCTAATAGATCCCCCGAAATGCTACACACTGTTCCTTTAAGTAAAAGGATCTCTTTGTGGCTAGTATGGACGAGAGAAGCAACTAACAGTAACTCTTTCAATGTAGGCCTACATGTGGGCATGTGAGTATAGTTTTAAGATAGATTTGAAAAAAATGTGAACCTTTCCTTTAACTTACTGGTCAAACCTTGTAAGCAAGCAAAGTGGTGAGATCCTCTGTTATAGGGCATAATACAAACTGTACATCAACTCCAAACCTATCTACAAAATCTACATTGTACATACAGTACATGTGGGCTACTGTCATCTATGGCACACTAACAAATGTGCAAGAACGAAAATCTATCAAGAACAGTCACGTCACTCAAATAAATTATATCTGATCAAATAAAATAAACCAACTTAATTTATGTGTATGCTCTGCTAATAAAATAAAGCTTCAAATGATTAGTTTTTGGTAAATTCAACCACCGAGTGCTCGTTAGTATAAGACAGAGAGGCGAAGCAGCAGAAGGAGGAGAGAGGGAGCGCAGTGTGCATCACCATACATGGAGCGGAAACCAACACAGGTTAGACTGAGTCATAGACCTGCTCGCTCCGCTCTCTCTCTCTCCTTCACACATACACACACATATACAAACAGTAACGTCAAGATGAGGACACACATGTCCATATTCACAGCTAACGTCTCTCACACACACACACGCTCACTATGCTTTCACACAATTTTTGTAAACACCTGCCTTCTACTAAAACACATTCAAGTGTTCATAAATAAGCCACCTCAAGGATTAAAAAGGAGAAAAAAAATTACATATCACATTCTCACAACAGGCCTCTCTTGGCTTCACCCTTTTGGAAAACAAGTCAAACATATCTTGACAACTTGTTTAGAAAAGCATCAACTAGGCACTGTTTCATTCAAAGAAGGCTGAAGCTACCCCCATAAGTTAACGCTGCTGTGCCGAGACACTTAAAAACTAAACAGTCCCTTTGGAAAAGTGGTTGTAAACTTCAAATAAACATCAACAAACATCACTAAATCACTACCGCTGTACCAAAATATACAGGTGGGTGTGACGTGGCAGCATTGTGATGGAAAGTCTCCACGCAGCAATTAGGGGATAAACTAGTGATCATTAAGACATTTTAAATCCACAGTGAGTGTTTATTCTGCCAGTGCAGGCCCAGTTACCTGCACACACATACAGAAGTCCGTGCGTAAAAGCAGCACTTTTTAAACTGGTTGCTGGTGACTGGAGTTTCCCTGTAATAGCTGCTGTCGTCCATCACTGAGGTCCATCGTCAAGCCACAGCGATCAGTTCTTTCCACCAGACCTGACAGCCAGTAAGCAAAAACATGCAAATGTAAGACTATATTTTAGGATAGATCTTAACCAAAAAAAAAAAGAAAACACTAATAATTACACAAAGACAATATTTTCACTTGAATTTTGAGGAGACGAGTGACTATAATTTCAAAGGATAAGTCTGGTGATATTCTTAATTTTTCTTATTTTCAACAAATCCTATCAAAAGACAAAAAACAAAAATGAACATGGGCACTAGGGCTGCAACTACTGATTATTTTCTGATTTATATAGGAACAAACAAGCTTGAGGTTGTGTGCCACATACTGGTCGGAAAAGTTGGAAACTACAGAGAGGAAAACTAGCACAATGTTTTGTTTTGGTCTTTTACTAATCAGAAAATGTATGTTAAGTTAACTTATTATTACTCAACATGCCTTTTTATTCCTTGAGACATACAATCTACAGCAGTTTTCTCAGCGTCTCTGGAGGTTACCTGTGCGTTTTAATCAGTCTCCTCCTCCTGTTTCGTGTCTTTCTGAGGGACAGGTACGGCAGCTGTCCCTAACAAACCTCTTCTCACAATGTAGGGACACGAAGGACCAGTGGGGATGTCAGCAAAACCTGCAGGACGGGAAGAGGGGGGAGACAGAGGAATAAATAAGAGGATTAGGGGACAGCAGATGAAGAGAGAAAGTGCAGAGAGAAAACATCTTTAACAGAAGGAACATCGGTTTTCTGTACATTACAGGGTCAGAAAGTCACAACCAAGATTCAGACACCCTTTTTTGTTTTTGTATCAATTGTGTTTTTACGCAATTCTACACAAACCTAAAATTACTCAAGCCTGATGTTTTAGAGTGTCAATTTTCTTTTTTTTTTTTTCACCCGACAAACTTACAAAGTTACCTTTCATGACGACTTCCGGCAGCCCATAGGGTTCATACTCTGTGTCGTCAAAGGCGGCTGACAGCTGCGTCCTGTTACGGCGGATTCTTTCAGCCAGACGGGCCGGGTCAGCCGGGATGGGGAAGGAACCCGAAAACAACACTTTGTCTCCTAACTCTGCCCCCTTAGATGATGGGACAGGAGAGACAGGAGGGGATTCCACTAACTCTTCGTCGTCTTCTTCCTCCTCCTCCTCCTCCTCAGTCTGTGTGTATGCACAGTGGAGTTCAGATGTTGTTGGAGCACTGCGAGGATACAAACTCTCCTCTGTTTGACTGCTGACACTTTTCATATCTGTCCTGACATCTCTGTCTGAGGGATCATTGGTTGTGTTTATTTCATTGGTTGCTCTGGAAGCCTCTGGTGTGGCCTCAGGATTCCCCGTGTAACACTCAGCTGATCTGGTCTGCTTTGGTCTTGAGACTTTGTGGGATTCTTTGGTGGCATGTGGTTGACCCGTTTTCTCAGATGACATTTGGATAACGACGGCGTCTCTCTTCTCTTTGTGTTGTGTTTGACAGGTATTTGACGGCAAGAGGCTGATCTCGTGGTTTTCTTTTTCAGATTCCTGAGTCAAGAGAAACACATAACAATTAAAGGCCTAATCCCACATGCAAACAAAGATGTGTGCCCAATAATTCTTTATTTTCCCTAGTAAAGACAAGTACTGAGGACAGGCAGGTGTTTTGAGAAATCAGTTACAAAATAGCAATTTCCTTGAAAGAACAGTTTTATCTAAACACCCCAAACATTCTGCATACATGTTGAATTGTATACTTCCCTCAAAGACAGATTTCACATGTTTGTGTTAGGGTTACACTGCAGTGACCTGGAATTATTTAATTTAAAGTGTACCAATTCAATCCTGTTTCTATTTTCTCTATAATTTACACCAAATTTCAGTTATTTCCAATAAAGTTCTGAGGAAATTACAGACCTGTAAAATTAAGCTTCACTGGAAAAACTAATTCAGTCCTAACTGCTTCTAAATGGACTGCATTGATATAGCTACTAAGGGATTTCTACTAAAGTTTTTTATATAACCTTGATATAAAGAGCCTAAAACACATATAGTGGTGTGGTATGTAAGGGAATGATGATTAAAAAGAAAATCACCTGGACCGTCTGATTGTATTCCTGAAGCGCTGCAGTCTTTTTAGAGGGATGGAGACTCTTTGGTTCAGGGAGGTTGCTGTGCTGAAGTCTTGTGGTAAAACAAGAACAAAAAAGTGAATTCAAAGCATACACAAAAGAAGACAACAGAAGCCTATATACAGACAATACATTAAAAACTGTACATGTATACATAATCACCTTACATATATGCATTTAACACAAGTTTCAAATGTAATAATGTAATGATATTGTCATATTTGTCATCGCTTCTCTAGCCGTGGTATGAGTGTGTTACCTGGAGAACAACATGCGGCCCTGCAGTTTGTTGGAGAAGCAGGAGAGGAATAACTCATCTTCTCTGACCACTGTCACATTACCAGGGCTCTCCTGCATGTTGGACTGGGACTGTCTGACAGCAGAGATCTGGTCCCGGGTCTCAGACTGGTTGTCTGTGTTGGGAAGGTACTGGTCAAATGTTGGGGCTGGTTGGGAGGCCAGTCTCCACATAACAAGCTCCTCAGACTGCTGCTGGGTCTCTGCAGAGAGAGCCCGTAGCCTCATCTGCAGCTCCTCCACCTGGGCAGGAGGGGAAGTACAGGACAGACTGGATCAAAAACACATCCCAAATAAAACTCACTTTGGAAAAAGATAAGCGTAATATGCAAGTCGATCTTTACACAGTAATTCAGACTGGTAAAACTTTTTTGTTGCTGGAAAATAAATTACATTCATGTTATCCTTTACTAATATACTGTGCATCTATTCATTTCAAAGGTAAAACATGAATACAGTTTCCCAGGGAAGACTACCAACTAGGGCTGAAACGATTCCTCGAGGAACACGAGTAATTCGATTACCAAAAATCGAATAACTCGATTTTTGGTAAATCGAGGTAATCAATGTCGTGATTACCAAAAATCACATCATTGAGGTTTTGTATAATCCCACAACGCGGCAGAGAGGAGAAACGTGCAGTGAGAGCACACAGGGAGCAAGATCTCTGAATATTAATTTATCAATAATATCAATTTTGAATTCAAACACATCATCACAGTTCGATCAGTTATAGTTAAGTTATAGCATCAGGAGTAGCCCATAAGATGTGTACCTTTTTAAAGTAATTTTAAATTATTATTATTATTATTTATTTGTTTGCATTTCAGAATATTTTATTTAAAACTCAGAATGTAATATGGCACTTAAAAGCATGAAATGGGTTTAGTTAGATAATATTATTGTACACAATTTAAGCAATATAAATGTAGATTTTTCTAAAAAAGGAAACCAACTGGTTGTTCATTTTAAGAAACTTCTTATTTTCTCTTTTGTATATTTACTGTTGCTCCTTAATAAAGCAAAAGTATTTTTTATCCGATTAATCGATGGAATAAGTGGTAGAAAACTCGATTACTAAAATAATGGATAGCTGCAGCCCTACTACCAACATCTACATCACAAACTCCATTATATATTTAATTTTCCTGTCTATGTGATGAACTTAACAACCTTCAGTAAGACTTTGTTGTGATATTAGTACACTGTCACTACCTGTTGATGTAGGCGGTTGATGTGAAGCTCAGACACTACATCCAGCTCTTCCTCAGTCATCGTAGTCATCCCATCTTCCTTTTCTAAATCACCTCCTTCATCTTCCCTCCTCTTCACATCCTGCAGCAGTGACTGCTGTGCGTCAGTGGTGACGTCATTAGGCACACTAGGTGACCTCTGCTCCGCCAAGCAGGACAGAGCAGCATTTCCTGTGTTTTGGACTTGCTTGACTGGGTCTTCTTGGTTTTCACTGTCAGTGTGTAATGCTTGGGTCCCGGTGTCTGAGACAGTCAAGCCCTCTATTCTTTGTTTCAGCAGCTGATTCTCCTGTCGGAGAGCGAGCAGTTCTGCAACCACATCTGCCGTTCCTCCATCTTGACTGCACTCCGTCTCACTTATCACACAAGCAGAGTCATGGTTACTCTGAGTCTTGGCCTGAGAGCCTAGATGCTGTTCCCCTGACCGCAGGGCTTCATTATCTGATTCGTCACAAATAGCTGTGGGTCTTTCAGCATCAGATGTCACTACCTCTAGTTGACCTGCGTCTCTCTGTACGCTGGAGGAGTCACCTTCTGCCATTGAGTCTGTACTGAGGACGGTGACAGCAGACTCATTTTCCTGGTTTGACTGAAGCCCTGAGATCTCCACCGGCCTCTCATCTCGTGTCTCTTCTTTTTGTTCTCCATCCTCAACCTCTTTGATCGTCATCTCCTCTCTTCTTTTCTTCTCCTCTCCCTCTTTTTCGGCCTTGAGTGCAGCCAGTTCTTGCTTGTAGCGCTGCAGTTCCTCTCCGTGGCTGAGGAGGACCCTCTCCTTCTCTTGCAGCTCAGCCAGAAGACCAGAGATGTGCTGACTCTGCTTCTCAAAGGCCATGGTTAGCTGCTTTGTCTGCCGTGTCACCTGAGAAGAAATCAAAGGACAGAAGAATAGAGAAAATTTTGAAGAAAAACGGGTAATAAGCCACACCAGCCAGAACTTTTATGTATTTTAAGAACAGCTAAGGAGCACATTTAAAAAAAAAAAAAAAAAGGGAAACCAAAGAATGTGTCTGTTGAAAAAGTTATATGCTTCCTTTATTGAGTCAGATTGAACATTTGCTAGTATCTGTTGTTTTGGTAATCTCAACCTATAAACCAAAAGCCTACTAGGAAGAATGTGAATGCATGCAGTAAAGTCACTGCAGTAAATTTGAAGGATCTATGCCACCTGTAGGTCAGGGCCACACAGGAAACTCAGGTCATCTTACTAAACTCCCAGTGTCGTTTACACAAAGAGCTGTATTTGCTCCCATCAGGACGGAAGTATACTTTCTTAAAAATATGAAGTGTTTTATTCCATCAGCTATTGGGTTTTTAAACAATATGCAATTAGACGTGGTCCCCTGATTGCTCAGATGGTTGGTGAAAATTAGGTGTGTACTTGTATACTTTTTTTGTATTTATTGTGGTTTTTATTCATTGCTGACTGTACTTTTCTGTATTTTTTGTATTGACTGCTGTCTGTAAGCCCCCTGGGGGCATTAAAGCTGTACCCTGCCCTACTCTACAGCAGCACCGAGTGGCTAACTTCTTTTATAAAACGTCAAGTCATATCTATTCAATAATACCTAAATATTATTCTACTACATTACAACACCATTTTTCTATTGAAACCCAAGTATTACGGTCAGTAAGTGACATAAGTATATAACACTTGGATTGAGTTTACTACTCACAATCCAAGTAGGGCTGAGCAATTCATTGAACTTTTATCAAAATCGCAATACGGCCTACTGCAATTTTCAAATCGCAGGCGGCGCAATATTTTTCAAGGGTGAAATGTGTCAATAATTTAAAATTAAATATTGTCGTACTGCAGAGATGTCCAGGTTTACACATCATGTTCTACAGACTCAAGAAAACATCTTTGTTTGGTACAGATCCCCGCAAAAATCACACCATAATCATTATAATATGTATTTCAATGAAAACGAGAATACTTATGCAAAAATAATCATTCCCGCTAATATCGCAAATCATAACGCAATTCCAATATCTGTCAAAATAATCGCACTTAGATTTTTCTTCAAAATCGTTCAGCCCTAAATGCAAGTGTTGTGATTTAGTATATAAAATAGTTTTCTTTGTATGTTATCAATATAAATTGTTTTGCTGTGGCTGGACAAACTAAATGCACTAAACTTTATATCCACCATTACTTACCTGGCTCTGCAGGGCCTCCAGTTTAACCTGGTACTGGTTAGCACGTTGTGTCTCCTTTGTATTCTCCTTCTGCAGGCGCTCTACCTCTTTCGTCAGATCTGAAGAGGCAGGCTCAACCTTCTGGAGGTCAGAAAGTGACAGGGACGACCCTCCCAGGGAGTTTTGTCTGTAGTCTTCCAGGTCAGAGGCTTCTCCACCCGTTTGCCCCTCATTTGACAGAGGTGAGCGTTCAGGATCTATCACTGTTCGCTCTTCCTGGATGAGATCTGCGGTGGCCTGAGATACAAGCATGTTGCGTTGGTTGGTGGACTGGCAGAAGAGGAGGTGCTGCTCTGGCGAAGAGGGGAGCTTGTTGCCGCAGCGAACGATGTTAGAGTTGAGCTCATCGTCACGGAGAGTCAGGTACGTCAGCGGGCTGTTGGCAACTGAGAGATTCTCCTCTCCAGATGAGTCTTCCTCTCTGCTGCGCTTCAGTTCTTCCACTTCAGCTTTAAGTTGTTCCAGTTTCGTGCTCAGCTCCTCCTTTACATCTATGTCTGTGTTCGTTATTTGGTTCCTCTCCTCTTCCTCTCTCTGCCTCTCTTCTCGTTCTACAGCCAGCTGGGCTTTCACCTCCGCTAGCTGCTTCTTTAGCTGGATGTTAAGTTCTATCATTTCACTCTCCCGGTCCTCTAGGGCTTTGTTTTTCTCCTCCTCCTGCTCCTCTCTCTCCTCCCTTCCTCTCTTCACCTCTGTCTCCAGAGCAGCCATGGCCTTCCTCAACCTCTCCGTCTCAGCCCTCTCGCTCTCCAGCTGTGCCCTCCATTCCTTGTCCTGCTCGTCCTTCTCCGCAGCCTTGCTGGCACGCTTGCGGCTGAGTTGTTTGAGCCGGGTCCTGGCTTCTGTCTCGGCCCGACGTTGGGTTTCCAGGTCCTCGAGTCGTTTCTGCAGTTCTTCGCGTGCATCGTGTAGCTCTGAACGCAGCGTGGCGTTCTCCCTCTTGAGGTCTTCAGAGGCCTTGAGAGGGGAGAGCCTGCAAGGATCACCATCCCCGGAGGTGTTGGTGGGCGTACCAGGAGCAGAGCGAGAGGAACTAGAGAGTATTTGATCAAATGTGGAGTGCTTGTTTGTCCCAGAGCTGTCACCCTCTATTGCCTCATTTCTACTTTTGTTCTCCTCCTCACGTCTTCCCTTTAATAAAGACTCAGATTGTTGGGAGATAAGGTCAGTGATGTGTTCTGAGTCAATGCCTTCTCCTGGCTCTCTGTCAGAGGGGTAGGATGCTGCAATCTCTGCCCTTCTCTTATCCACCTCCATGTCCTCTTCCCTCTTCTGCTCAGCTAGGGTGGTGGCGTTGGGCCTCATGATGTGAGTTGATGGTCGAGAATGAGGAGAGTAAGAAGGTTGAGGGGAGAAACTCTGTCCAACAGGGCAGAACTGGACAGGTTGTAGAGGCGGTTCTGGGACAGCTTTTTGCTCTGGAGTTAAAAGGAAAGAAATACAAACAGCAGAATAAAAGAAGTTCTTTTTTACTTTTAAGACATGTATTAAGACAGTGGTTCCCAACCTTTTTCCTTAAGGGCCCCCTTTTCTATCTAACGCAATAACTGCAGGAAGTTTGTGTAAAACGAGCAGTTTGGATGAATTTTGAGCAGATTGTTTCCTGTGAATATTGCATCAGAGATGAGCTTTCCTGTTATTTTTAGGAACTTTTAATACAATTCTCTGTATTATGTATTTTTGGGGGGGAATTTCACAAACATTCAAAATACATACAAACTTAATAAGCTTATTTGTTTTTACAATTTAATTTAGTTTTCTTCACAGAAATTAATGAAATGCTGAGATATAGGCCAACTGTTTATTTTAGTTTTCTTACACCCCTTATGGTAAATGGACTTGCATTTAAAATAGAGAAGGCCTCGTGACCCCTCCCGTAAAGCTTTGGTGACCCCTAACGGGGGTCGGACCCCCAGGTTGGGAACCAGTGCACTAAGAAATAATAGGCTGGAGGAAAAGCAGTAAAGACGGAGTGTATCTCTACTTTTTTAATGAACACGTGCATTAATGGATTAGTTAACTGTGTTTTGATTTGAGAAATGGATTGTGTATCATTGACCAGCAGGGGGCAGCACTGGGATAAGAGATGTCTGTGTTAGAGGGTAATTAACATGGCATATGTCATATTGTTCCTTTACAAAATTCCAAATTAATCAACAGGCCGGCATCCACCGGAGGACACTGATTCAAGTCTGTGTCATCAAGTATAGCAAGCAAGACACTGAATCCCTACCAACTCCTGACCTCTGACCCACCTGTAGACCGCCCCATCTGTACATATCATATGACTGATAAATCTCAAGTATTTGACCTCTGCCCCATCCACAGCTCGCTCCTCACCCTGCAGTTCCTTGAGGAGACGAAGGGCGTCTGCTCGCTCCTCTGCCAGTCTCCTCCCCTCCTCCTCTAGAGCTCGCTCTCTCTTCCTGCTCTGCTCCAGACTGACCGCCACACCCTCCGCCTCACGCAGCGCTTCCTAATGAGAGGATACAAAACACAAATAAGGTGGATTGAATCCAGTCAAATGTTCAGATTAGTTCTCAGCGCTCAGTTCTCAGTAGAACCTTTATTATCTATAACAATGGTCTGTTTTGAGACGAGATTTTGAAATATTATACATTAAAAACCTCTACATCAGCATCTTTACAATAGGTCTACCAGATGTATGTCCATGATAAGACATCCTTAACTTCTCATGATCAGTTTAAAGCCACTAATAATTATATAAGAAAAGTGTATAATTCTGCCTAAAGTGTCATTTTGATATATATCTGGGATGTTTTTATTTGTGCAGCAGGACTTCCAAATAAGGAATAACTTCGTAAGAGGTATGTATTTAGAGCTACATCTAAACACAGTGTCACAATAGCAAACAAACCAGTCAAACAAGCCACAGATAAAGGCAGCATTAATGCCGATGTTGTAAGCTGGCATACATGTCATGAACTGCAACAAACAAACTAGTCTGGAGTGTTAAATGTCCTCTGCAGTGTGGCTGTACCGAGCTTTGGTCTAATAGATTTAAGGCAAGTTCAGCAGTTCACCATCCAGATTCAGTATTAGCACATTTGGGTTTTTTTGAGTCCAGTAGGATATGAAGGTTCATTCCTTACCAGAGTGACTGGCAGGCAGGGGAGGCAATTTAAGAAATCATTGATCAATTACAGCTAATCTTTTTAGCTCTGTGAAATGCTCTCTAATGCTACATCTTTATTAAAACATAATAATGCAGCTGGATGATTGAAGAAGCCATAATTTACTCATAATTTATTTACAGTTCACTCATCTTAGACTGACATATGGCACATTAAGATGCTTTAAAATGTATGGAGTTCATTATATAACCACTGCTCAGCTAATGAATAATTAAATAAAGTGAGACTCACTAGACTCAGGTGTGTGTGTGTGTGTGTGTGTGTGTGTGTGTGTTACCGTCAGTTTGGCTTGTGTCTGCGCCTCTTTCTTCTGGCTCTCCTGCAGCTGTCCCTCCGTCCACTTTAGTTTCTCTTTCAGAGTGTCCAACTCTTTGTCCAACGCCTGCTTCTGTAGAGACAGCTGATAGAGGATATTATGACTCAGTCCCTGATAAAAAAAACTGGGAAAATGAAATCCAAGAAGACTGGAGGGAAAGGATTTACGAAAAAGTTGAAGGTAAGAGGTAAAAACAACAAAGAAGATATAAAGAAATAATTGCTGCTGTTGATGTAGGCGGAGGAATCAGGACCAGTGAAGGACAACAGGAAGCAGGAGAGCAATCAGTGATCAATAACGGGCATAATAGCTGCGTCTAAGGTCTACCTCTCTGGGGAAAGTGATGGAGACTTAACAAGCTGACCGGCTTCCCACCAGTGCTCATTATCAAATGTTGTGGTACACGTGAACAATGTTAAAGGCAGCGTAACTGTAGAGTGCTTTTCATGTTACCTTTCTTCAGCCTTTTTAGATGAATTATTCTTGTGTCTTATGCTACCTTCATGTCATGTTGGAAATGGCAATATACTAGGGTGTCAATCGATTAAAACATTTAATCACGATTAATCACATGATTGTCCATGATTAATTGCGATTAATTGCAAATTAATAATTTTTTATCTGTTCAAAATGGACCTTAAAGGGAGATTTGTCAAGTATTTAATACTCTTATCAACATGGGAGTGGGCAAATATATTTTCATAAAGCAAGTTACATCTTGAGATTCTACGGGTCACTTATGACTGAAAGTGCACGCATGTGCAAACTTTAAAAAACTGTGAACACAAATTTCACAAAGAGCTGTGTATGTTGGTCACTTGGGTCACACGAAATATGCACTATCAGCAGTTGATTTGATCCGACCCAAACTGTGCCTTTATTGTGTGTTTACTCTGCAGCCTGGTCAGATAAAACAAGATAACATCTGTGTGGTTTACAAAGGGCTTAATGTGCGGGTAGAATGAATGCTCATTGTTAAGACTCTTTACACCATGTCTAAAAGCATAGAAGGTTTTTTTTCATACGTCAAGAGGCTCGCCCTTGTGCCGAGATTAAAATTAGAATTATTTTTCCGCTGATAAAAAAAAAGTACCACTGCATTCCTTCACGTAAAGGAAATCCAAATAAAAAAGAAAAAAAAATTACAACACCATGTCTTCAAGAACAAACACACTCCTTCATCTCTACATTCATGCAACTTGCCTCAACACACCTTCATACAAATTCTTCCATCTATCTTCACCCTCATGCCTTCACGCCTCGCTTACTACGAACTCTTGACTATTTCTCACACACAAGTTATGAGTTTGTTTCACGCTTCCATAACAAAAGCATTCTGCACTGTCAAACGTAGTCACACGGTCATTACCTTCGCTGCTTAACCTTTCCACTGGGGAGAAACCGAGAGGAGAGGAGGACGAAGCGGAGAGGACAGCGGGTGGGGGGAGAAAAAAAAAAAGAAAACAGAGACACAGAGGGCAAGAGAGTGAAACAACAAGGGCAAGAAGCAAGCGTGGGAGAAGAAGCGAGATAAGTTTATTGACCTTAAGGTTAAATAATACAAGTCCCAGGAGAAAGAGAGAAGGAGAGAGGGAGAGAGGAGAAGGGAGAGAAACAGAGAAAGCAGGAAAGAGAAACAGGAAATAGCTGAAGAAACAGAGCAGACATATGAACCAAAATATAAATATGTACATTTTGGTCCACAGTTTCCAGTGTTGATACAGATCTTAATTAAAAGTCTTTATCTTGGTAAATGTGTTTCTATGAAAAGGCATAATAGAGGGCTTGTTTGCCTTGTTCATGTGTAGGAATTTCTGCAAGTATGTACCTTCTTTGTGTCTATTTACCTTGTCAGCCTGGGCCTGCAGGGCATTGTGGAGCGTCCTGGCCTGCTGGAGCTCCTGGTTGAGCTTATTCACCTCCTGCTGATGCTGCTTCTCCAGACACTGCCTCTCCTTCTGAAGCTCCGTCAAATCCTGGAGGCAACACACAACAAAATCTGAGCCACTGTCTTCGAGTTGAATGAAACAAAAAGCAATGTTGGACACATCTGACATTTTCTCTCGCTTCCTTTAGCCGTTTCTCCAAGCGTCTTCTTTTAATTCTCTCAATCTTTCATCTGTCCATATCACCCATCTCACCCTCTGATGTTGCTTCTCTAGCTCCTTAGAGCGTTGTTGGTGCTGCAGTCGGATGCTCTCTGCATTTTGCCTCTGACACTTCAGCTCTTCTTGTAGCTGCTTCACCCTTTGCTCAGCTCCTGACACCTGCCACACAAACACAACATATTCTCTTTAAAACTGACAATAAGACAACTTTGGGGGACAATATCTTCGCAACCATCATGGGCTTAGAGTGTGTACCCTGTACGTGTAAATGGTCAAATTTGTGGGCTTGTTTGTGTCTTTGTTTATGTATGTCACTTCTCTAAACCTGTTTTATCGACCTGCTTTTATGTGGTGTTTTAACACTTTAGTTACACTATTTTCACTTTGTTTTTATCTTGTGATGCTGAGTAGGGTTCTGCGTTTGACATGCTAACACCAGGAAAGCACTAACACTTTGAGAGCTGAGTATAGTTACTCTTAACAAACGAGACAATGGGAGAATTGGCAGCCTCTCCCAGTCCCTCCTCGGCATTGTTTGCCAAAAGGTTAGATTTCACAAAATATCTGCTGGATTGTTGGTACAGCTCAGAACATAACAAGGACACTGTTTTTCCAGCAATAACTGATTGTGTAACAAGTAAAAATATTCCCAACATGTGTTGTTTTCAGGAATATCACAGAGAAATGTTTTGGCAAATGAGGGCAACACCCTTTTTATGACAAAAACAACAGGGCTTAGGGGAAATAAAGAACATTAGCACTGATGAAACACATTTGTTTTCAGTAGTAGTAATAGTAGTAGTAGTAGTAGTATCATCACCAGTTAAATCAGCTTTGTCTATAGAGGGTGTTTTTACCCGTTCACTCTCCTGGGCCATGCGTGCGTGTGCAAGGCTGAGCTCATCGCGGGCTTTCTGAAGGCTGAGCTCCCGGGCGCCGAGCTCCTTCTTGCTTTGCACCATTTCGCTCTGAATAGACTTCAACGCCCCGGCCTTCGCACGCAGCTCCTCCTCCAGAGCAGCCACGCGACTCCATACTTCTGATGAAGATGCTGGGGGATGGACCCGACACACAGAGACACACTGTTAATAAGCTCACCTGAACACATTTTAAGTAAACCACTAAGACAATTTTAAAAACAGAAACAAAAATTTCAGCGCAGTTTCAAACCATCCATGGAGGACTTAGGGGTGGACTAAGAAAAAGGACAACAGGAAAATCAACTCTTGCGGTACATTGAGTCCTTCTATGGTTAGTAGATATAATGTTGGTGAACATATTGCACCTACACTGCTTTTAAATCTGTGTTGTAGTAATCTCAGAGTGTTTGCATGTGTGTTACACAGACAATCCTATACTACATAATAATAAAAACATATACTGTGTATGACTAATAACTGAGACAGTCTCACATCTTTTAAGCCCTTAAAGAACCGTACAAGTGTTTCTAAACGTTTTACCTTATTTACTACAAATTATATGCAGTTTGCATCACTGCCCACCATCTTCCAGAAGAAAACAATGGTCGCAAATATTGATTACATTGTGTAAGTCAAAATACTTGAGGAAAATTAGAGTTATAAAATGATTTGAAACTCAGAGTAAGAAGGATTTAAGAAGGAGAGCAACAGAGAGATAACAGGGGAGGGGAAATACTAGGAAAACACATATTTGTAATATTTTCCCCCAAAATGATCAACATCATCAGCAAGAATACCTTGAATTCTTACAACTGACCACCAACAGTCAATGACACAGCAGCAACACACAGTTCACAAATGGGGTCAATCCATACAGACTGGCTCATTGATGACCACAGCTGTTGTAACTCTGTATGATACTTTTACAAAGCCTGTGGATGTCACGCTGCTGATTTCAAAAGCCAGGGCTGAAATCAATGTCATGTCCACTATGATGTCCTGTATCTTTTTCTTGTTCCCTTTAATTTTACAACACTCTTCAACTTGTTTAAATGAAGAGCTGCTACACAATGAAGTATCTACAATAATAATAAAAAAAATAAACTTAAATCATAACTAATTATTACAATTATCACCATCTTCTCTTGTACTGTTTTCAACATCTGTTGTGAAATCTGTTAGTATATATTTGTCTTTTACAGATATAATTGTAATCGCAACTTGTTGTACAGTACTACTACTCTAAAAAGAACTTACTGTTGTTTTCTATTAACATTTACAAAAATACAACCCCATTAGGATGCAAATCTGAATAAAATCCTGCAACGTATATATGTGTGTGACTTCAATGATTACAGTGGAGAGGAGCATAATAAAAAACAAAGCAGTAAAAAGCCAGCGAACAAGCACACCTAATGTAAACACTGCACCACCCCCTCTGTGTCCCAGCAGCTAAAAGAAGCATTTATTGTTTCACATTGAACGTTCTCCACCCCTTCCTCCTCCGAACAAACACAAGAGAGAAAGAGGAGTGTTATATCTCAATTATAAAGTGTACTAAGAGCCACTGTACATCATGAAGCTGGCCTGGGAGCAAACAGAGGAGTCTCCGGCTGAGCCAGTGATTTCCACACAACCTCTTATGTAACAGGTGTTGTTGAGGTTATACAGAGTACATGAGATTTTATTGAGGTAGTGCCAACAGAGCTAAAAACAGTATGTCATCATTTGGCCTTATTGCTCAGTCAAAGATCATAATAACAACTACAATCCAGTGAAACTATTGCTGAATAACTGTCAGTGTTAATGTAAATATGAAAATTTGAGCCTATTTTTTAAACTTTATGAATAGCTATACTATCTATTTTTCTTATTGTCAACAAATCCCATTAAAAAGCAACAATGATTTGATTCTACCAACAAGTATTGACTGTGTCGCCAAAATCGCACATAGCGACATAGCTTATTCCTCTGCCAAAGACCTCCATTACTGTACAAAAACGATTAAAAATGTAAATTGAAGCATTGTAATTATTTAAGCCTTCGTCCCCAACAAATGGGCCCAATCCCAATGTCCACACTCACAGACTTTGAGGTCCGTGAGGGTTTAGGTCTGTCCCATTGTCAAATCGTCAAGTCCTTGAGGGCTCTTTCACAGACATTTTGAGCCCTTTAGGAACACTTTCCGTAAGTCCGCATTTCTGCAGACTTTGCCTGAGGCAATTACCCACAAATCATAGCGTTGTCACTTAAACACAGGGTTACCACGGTTATCAGGTGAAGCCCGGAGGCGTAAAAAAAAAAAAAAGGCAAACAAAGAGGACGGCAAATGGGTGTTCAGCCAGGCATATTTAAATGTGCACAGAAACATTAACATTAAGGATTTAAGATGGTACATAAAAAACACATGAAATCAGAGGAATATAAGCATTAGACTATATTACACACCTGGTTTATTCATCAACCATTTCTTTAAAGTTTGCTTAATGAAGTTCGACAAAAACAGGTAAATTGATTGTTTGACAGTTACCTCTAGTCTAGTAAGGCAAGAGCCTGGAAGACGTAAAATAAAAAATCCACAATTGGCATCTTCAAGGTAACGTGATATGTTGCCGCAAAGTGCTGTCCCTTTCATGTTTATACCGTTTCAAGGCCTTGCAGCCTCTCACACTCAACCATTTACCAGGTGACGTTAGTCAAGTCCCTGAGGGTTCAGGGCTTAGGGGGGGGACACTGGGATTAGACCATGCACTATTTGCTTCTGTTTGAGTAGCATTTGCTAAAAAAAATACTTCCCAGTTATTTTAGGAACTTACTGAGCATTTTTTTTTTTTTTTTTAAAGGAAGCTATACGTCTGTGACCCATTTTTAAAGATTTCAGTCTTCAGTTGCAAACAAATTGGGGGTGAGACCCACAGAAAGGGTGAGGAAGACTAACACATTATTGATTTTTCTCTTTTCATGGGATTTGATGACAATAGACAATATGGAAAAAATATAAAGTAACACCAGCCTTCCAAAATCACACCTTGGCTTATAGCAACAGCAAACTCTAAGTTATTCTGACCAGGTTGCTCCCCATCTCTCAGTAGAAATTCTAGCCCAGCTGTGACTGAGCTTTTGCTGCTGTGGCCTCCAGACTCTGGAACAGCCTTCCTATTGACATTAGGTTGGTCAACAATGTAAAACCCCGTATCAGAGCGGGAACAAGCATTCAAAATTAGAGACTAAATTATAAAATCAAGGGATTGTCTCACAAAGCAGACAACAGAACTTCTGTTTACTTCAGATCATGCTGGGTACCATTAATCAGATAACTTAATTAATCCTGCTTTAGGAGACAGGCTGCCGGGCTGAGCTGTATGTTTTTATTTTATTACTACTAATGGGCGACACCCAGTCGTGCCACATTACCATGGTGACCATTAGACATCACTCACCATCTGTCTCTGTCCTGTGGTCCTTCTCCTTCCCACAAACCCTCGGCTCCGACTGGCACTGACTGATGACATCAGCGCAGGGTGTCTGGGGAGAGCTTGGGGATGGTCTCCTGGCTGCTGGCCTTGAGTCATCCCGTTCCCACGGAAACACAGCCAAGGGAGTGGAGAAGGTGTCCGATTGGTCGGACGAATGGCGGTGGGGTGCGTTATGTTGTTGTCGTGGTGACGAGGCTGAGCCCACTTCGGAGAACTGGAGGCGCTGTAGAAGTGAGGAGAGAAGGAAGGATACAGAGAAAAAGGAGAGAGTCAAACTAGAGAAAACATTTTAGCAGAATTTACAAACAACCGGGTTCAAGCTGAAGAATGACTCATTGCTGTTATGTTTATGATGCTTCCTGAGTATAAATTTGACTCTGTACAGCCCCACCACATATTTGTGATTGTGACACACAACACTTTCTGAACATAAGAAAAACAACAACTTTTTCCTTCTTTTTTACCTGTAAACAAGCGTTTTAGAGTTTAGCAGTGCACAAGTAGGAAAAACCTTCTTTTCTATATTTTTCTTACTGTAAACAAATTACATGAAAAGAACAAAACCAGCAATTATCTGATCTGCTATTACCAAATACTGTCTCTGTAGCCAAAGCCTGATATAGTGCATTCCTCTGTTCCATAGACCTCCAAAAACTCAATGAGCCACATCGTTGCACTGGTGATACAGTATGTTCCTTCATTATAATGAACATTACTGGCAGCCCCTCTTATCTTATTTTGACCAACTGATAGTGCTTCCGTATGATTAAGACAACTTGCATTTTCCATTTTTTGTAGTATATGTTTTAATTTTAATTGGACGTAGTCTATTTGGGCATACTAATGGACTTATGGCATATGAAATGTATTTCTCCCTATCAGCTAAATTGTATGACATCATAAAGTTTGTTTATGTAAACAGAAATGACCACTAACAGTTAAATTGTCCATTTGTACATGGTTAAGTTTATCAGCCTATTTTATCTGTAGTTTGGGATTCATCCTATAATTATCATTACTGTCAATGTGTACTTTATTTTTTATTATTTTCTATTTATTTTTTAAATCTTTTATTCTTTTTTTAATTTCATTTAACTTTTTTTTTTGTTCTTTATCCTTTTTGCATCGGCAATGGGCAAGGGTTGGGTTGGAGGGGGCTTTGGGGGAAAAATACCAAAATATGGAGGGACAATCATTTACATTTGTGCTCTATTTGTATGTTTCTGTACACCTGATGTTACTCCCAATAAATTATTACGGAATAAAAAAATTATGATTAACATGGGCACTGTAGCTTATTTTAAGTCAAACCCATATATGCAATTCTGCTACATAAACACTCACTAGTGCACCAAATTCTTAGCTGAAAATAGTCCTTAAAGACAATACAAATACATTATATACTCCTGTTAGAGTAACATTTGCTAAAAACTACAGTGCAACAGCTGTTTAAGGAAATTATCGAGCTTTTTTTTTAAAGAATGAGACTATATATTTGTGACCTTTTTAAAGAGTGATGTCTTCAGTAAGAACATACTGTATAGCCTGAAAGCCACAGACAAGTTAGGAAGGTCACAAAGTATTGTGAGACGGACATTGTTGGTTTTGGTCTTTCCATGGAATTTGTTGACAATAAGAAAAACACAGAAAAGAAAGTGTACCTGTCTGTTAAACAAGGAGCCATGAAAACAGCTGTTAAGGAAGTTCTGGTTAACTGACATGAAGTGACAGAATTCCTACAACTGGAGAACTCCGGTGTCAAGCTAAGACCCATCGGTCTTGAACTGGCCTATAGCTTAAAAAACATGCTGGTACTTACTCGGCTGTGAAGTCCTTCATCTCTATGCCCTGGCCTCTCCTCCTTTCTGCTTCCTACTGGGCAAAAACACAGCATATGGATTGGACTTGGCACCTAAAGCCAATCACCAAAGCTGAACAGAAACAACAGCAGTGAAGAACCCAAATGGTTTACTGACAAGAGAGGAAATATAAATACATCAGTCCTCAGAGAGTGAAGGGTTGGGAAAGGACAGGAGCTGAGGGAGTTTATTTATAACCTCTCTGCTCATTTGGGAGTCTTGCGGGTTTTTCCGTTAAATTTGCCACATTATACATTGCATTAATGAAAAGATATAAAACACCAGAGGGAATAAACACAGCAGTCGTAAAGTTACAGGACCGTACCATTGTGTTCCCAGGGTGAGGTTGAATTCCAGCAGGGTGTGGAAAACAGAGTGGTATCTGCCGATCTGCTGCTGTTCTGCAGCTTCTCCAGCTCTGCCTCCAGCCTGCCAGAGAAAGAGAGAGAGAGACAGAGAGAGAGGGATGAAGAAGAGACGGATGGAAAGAGTTCAGTGTGGGCAAGGAAACAGAGAAAGTTCAGAAATAAAGTATGGGTCCGATGAAATACGTGATGGATTTATCTTTTAATATGGCACCATTAACCAAATGACAATGACATCCACAAAACCAACAAAACCCATATGTAGGAAAAGTATCGAAAAAAAACCAATTAAAAAGTACAATGGGCAATTTTTATGGGTGTCCATGAATGTCATTTCGCTGGTCCTAACCTTTTGACTTCCTGGGTGAGTTTGTTGTTGAGGGTGCGAGAAGCATCTACCTGGCCCTCCAAAGAGCATACTTGGGCCTGCTTGGTCTGAAGCTCCTGAGTCAGACGCTTACTGCTGGTCGCTGCTGCTTTGGCCTCCTCTCGAACACTCTGGAGCTCTCTCTGCACAAACTGGAGCTCCCCACGGACCTCCTCATACTTGGTAGGGGAGGAGGAAGAGGAAGGCAAAGGTATATATTAAAGGATTACAAAAAGTGGAAATACCAAATCCTGTCAAAAGTGATTGACTGTGTCAATGTATGGCAGGATTATACATTCTTAGCAAATATTTATAGAACATAATATTAAGTTTGCATGTTTCAACTGCATTGCTCATACAGTTGTTGAAGAAAAACAATGTGTAGGTCACACAGATGATAGTGCTGTATTGACATGAAGACTCTGCTTGTACCTTCCCAGTCTGTTTTTCGAGGCTCGTATTGATGTTGTCCAGTTGCAGCTGTTTCTGCTTGTTCTCTCTGGACAGTCGCTCCTGATGGACCTGCAGCTCCTTCACCTTTTGCAGGATCCGTCCAGAGAGCCCCACCGTCCAGTCCTCCTCAGCCCAGCTCATCTCTCTCTGTCTGGGCCTGACAGGGTTAGGAAAATAACATCAGCACAAAAACTTAAATACAAGTTAAGTTTTACTTCTTGGGTTTTTAGTTTGCCTGCATTATATGACAGAAAACTAAAGGTAACTTGGTTCTGAGGACTAGGGATGGCCAATTGTGTTAATGCATGCATGCTCGAGACAACCTGCTAGCTGACCTGTCCTATTCCTGCTTGACAGATCCAGAATTAGACAGTTCCTGGAGCCATAGGAGTCAGTAGCTGGAGGGAAGAAACCAGCAACACACACAGTCTGAAACAAAGAGGAAGTACAGGCCTGTTAAGTAAGGTGCAGGGAGCGCTATGTCAATTTGTGTTGAGACAGAGGATCCAATCCACACCACGTGTATCTAAACATGTTTCAATCATCTGTGCCTGTGGCTGTGTGTCCTGTCTTGAATATTTTATGTTGCTAAGGCTTTGATCCCTCAGGGAGACGCTGGTTGTCACCGCTGGGCAGCTGTGACTCAGTGTTTTCCAACACAAACCGCCTGCAATGTTCCAAGAGCACTTCAAGTTGAAAATAAATCCCCTTCTCTCTTAAACTTCTGCAACATCAGTTATATGCTCACATAAAAACTGAAAATGTTTTGTTAAAATTTTACATAACAATTGCATTTGCATGCAATGCAATTGTTTTAAAGTTAAATCTCCAACACTGCATTCACTAGCACTTTATAGATGGGTTAACACCAACAAATGCACACAAGCAGAGATACAAATTAGAGCGTCGGAATGAAGAAAAGCCTGATTGAAAATGGCTCGAGCCAACCTGTAGTGTTTTGACATGCACTCATAGCCTCAAGGCTATTAACACCATAACACCAGTCAGATAGTTTCTGTCATAGCTCACAGGTTATGTCACTGTGTTGTTTACCTGTTCCTGATAACAATAGTGGCGGAAATACTCAGCTGAACTGACAGATGTATTAGTGAAATACACACGTCATTATGACACCTGGAGTGGCTACAAAGACTGCACAATATATCCCCTTTTGAGGGACTTCTTCCAAGTCAGTGTGCGATTTCATTAGGCTGACATGCTAAGCCTTGCATTAATGATGCTGGTTAACAAGCTGTGTTTGGTCCAGGGTGGGAAAATTAACTTTTTAAAACGTGAACATCTACCAGCCACTGACACATAAATGTTCAAATAGCAAATCATTATTCTGTGTCTGAAATCTACTTCATATTTTACCAGCATTTGGCTGGTGGCTGGTGCCACATTTTTCATCAATTCACAGTTTAGGCAATAACATGTCAGGAAATAGTGAAAAAATCCCTGTCACAATTTCTCAGAGCCCAAGCTGACATCCTCACATTGCTGATTTTGTCAGAACATCAGTTCAAAACGCAATTTACAACGTTATAACAAAGAGAAAGGCAGCAAATCCTCACATTAAGAAGCTGGTACCAGAGAATGTTTGGCATTTTTCTGAATAATTGACTTAATTAAACAATTATCAAAATTGCAGGCAATGGGAGCGCCTTGGTAGCTGAATGATTACTGTGCATGCCAGGAACCTTTGTTGCATGACATACCTCTCTCTCTCTCTCACACACTGTTTCCAGTCTGCCACGACACTCTTCATCTATTTGTTTCAGGTTTGGTCTAGTTTAATGAAATTTAAATACACTGATAAAATAAAACATCTGACTTTGTCAGGGACGGAAAAATAAAGCCCTGGACTTATTTCCGTTGTTGTCATTAGTGTTTTTTAGGGCTGCCCCCTCTTAGCCAATTAGTCAACTAATCGGTCGTTTTGGTCTTAGTCGACTAGTCGTTTTTTATGCTTTTTTCATGCTGAATGACTTATTTCCAATAAACTTATGAGCACATCTCTAGTAAACACAAGATTCAAAGTGGTGCTTTTGTGTGATTCTTTGTGGAGAAACTCTGTCGATTAAATCAACTAATCGATTAGTCTACAAAATCTGATGAGTGTCTGAAGAGTCGACTAAGAATTTCTTTGGGCGAGGACAGTCCCAGTCTTGTTTTCACAGTCAACTTACTTATCAAGATAGAAACAGACAGGGTGTTCCCCAGACCCACAGGTCTAACTAAGACACACAGTATGTACTTGCAAATATCCCTTGCTGGATTCTGGCAGGTGGCCATTGTAGTTGCTCTCTCCCCATGTTCCCTGTTAATCTACTGTAAATTTTCATATGAAAGGCAAAATGCCTGCCTAAATATAATCTTTAAAAAGGATGTAGACGGGTATTCAATATCTGAGATATTAGAAAATAGATACTAAAATCTAGCTAAATCAAACATATATCCATTGACTACAGGGTTGGAAATTACCTTTTTTGTCCACCTGCCACTGTGGCTGTGATTGATTTAAAAATCTAGCAGCCACTCAATAGATTACCATTGGGTTTTTATGGCTGGTGAGTGAAGCAAATCTACCAGCCACTTGCATATTTTAACAGCTGGTGCTAATTTCCAAACCTAATTGAAGAGTTTCTTTCCCCCAAGAACCAGAGAAAGTATAAGTTTATAGACACTCACAGAGAATCACATCATAATAGACAACAGCTGTATGCCATTGTTCAAGATGCAAACAATAGATCAGCTTAAAACTTAAAACAACATGTTTGTTTAAGAATACTATCTACCTGACACTAATGCCTTTAAGGTAGGAGGATGTGTCACCTCCATAAGTAAAGGAGGTAGTTTCCTTTATTAGCTAGATGACACCAACATACAGAATATAATTAATACCCATCTCTGTCTTTAATCTAAGATAAGATAAGATAAGATAAAATGAACCTTTATTAATCCCCTTGGGGAAATTCAGGTGTCAAAGCAGCAAAGCAAAAGACAGGTACAGGTGTACAAGAATTATAAAAGCAATAAACAATATATATAAGTACAGAATATACATGGTGAGTAAGTATGGTATTTATCATCCGTCAATAAAAAAAAATGTACTGTACAATAAATAGATGTATATGTACAATTTTGGTTTAAAGTGCACCAGTGGATAAGAAGAGGTGGTTGTTGATAGTGCAGATAGACCAGATCTAAAGATCTAAAGATGCATGTTTGCCACCATAGCTCTGGTTTTATGACCTCTAGCTTCTCTCACCTTTAAGCAAACTAAAGACAGAGACCAGAAACTAATTGGTAAATAAGAGCAGGTTTAGCTAGTTTAGTAGAGGAGGAGCATGAGGAGGAGACCCTGATCCGTGCTGTACCAGATCACGAGTTTCAAACAGACCAAGAAACAACTGGCAACGTCCAAAACAAACAAAAAGTTGAATTTCAATGAAACGTGCACCCTGAACACGGTCAGTGAGTCAGCCAAAACCACGCACCGTGACCGGTTCAGACAGACTTTTCTATCGCCTGTCCATCATATGTTAGTGACTGCCAACTAACCTAGCTCTGATGCTACAAGCTAACCCCAAACCAAAGCTACTCACCATTCACTTCAGAGAGTTATAAAAGGGCGCCAGTCGCCCCACACTGATCCGTGACGTTGCTCTGGTAACCGCCGTTTAAAAAGTAGCAACAGCCTCCAGGTTCTTCGTCGCTACACAACCGGGCTAACGGTCGCTTTCGAACAGAACCCGAAGCTAACGACTGACATTAACTGACAGAGTTCATATTGCTGCC
Organism: Sebastolobus alascanus; assembly: GCA_916701645.2. Lineage (NCBI taxonomy): Eukaryota > Metazoa > Chordata > Actinopteri > Perciformes > Sebastidae > Sebastolobus > Sebastolobus alascanus. The sequence continues at coordinate 51,410 of CAKAOJ020000502.1, forward strand.
GCTGCCAAGCCAACGGAGTCGTTGTGGCACGAGGCGGGGTGGGGGTTAGTGACGTAGCAGGGGGAATGTTTGGGAAAAGTTCTCGCTGCTGGTCGTGTCTAGAAGGGAACCAGCAAACTGAGAGAACTCTCGCGAGATTGTTACGGTTAGGCATTGACCTCGAATAGTTAAGGTTAGACATTTGATCTCGAATAGTTAAGGTTTGACACTGACCTCTAATAGTTAAGTTTAAGCACTGATCTCGAATAGTTAAGGAAAGGATAGGTGGATAGGCAGCGAGTCTCGCGAGATTTCTTTTCGCAATTTGCGGGTTAACTTTTAGACACGACCCTCGCGGCTGCGTGAACGAAGCCTCGAACCTCTGATGACCTCTAGCGACACGACCTCACCACAAATCTGTTAAACATGTAAGCTTTCCATCGAATCATATCTGTTTATATTTTCAGATAACTGCAAAGTCACAACACTGAGAGCCTTCCGCCACATTGTCTGTAGTCTTAAAATGCAACCTTTATAGTCCCTTGTGAACTGACATAAGTCTGCTTTATTACCAGAAATTGAAGGCCTGTCTTGGGGTGAGTGAAAATCTAGTTTCAAGACTTCCTTTATTACTTCTGATACTGTGCATACATGTGTTGATCAAATCAACACACATCAAACTTTTAACAATTAAATGCTTCAGAATAGAAATACTGGACAACAAATGTACAGATAGTGGGAGGGAATGGGGCTTAACCCCTTATCATTCCGCCCTGGTTTTTAGAGGGGTAGGGGTGGGGGACAAGGGATGTCCAGTGGTAGATAAAAAGTCAACAGTAAATGTCACATAGAAGTGGTGTACATCGTCTGAAAGTTGGGAACCTGGAGATTAATTTGAGATGCAGCTCAGCAGCACTGTGTGACAAGTTGTTCTAGTCATTAATAAGAAATCAGAATTAATTAATAAATGAATAAATCATTATTACCATTCGAGAATTGATAAAAATGATCAATAATCCCTCCTAAATACCACATTAAGACACCAAGACCTTGAGGAATACCATAGAAAAAGCCATGCTTTGATTTGGTATCAAAAACTTTTGACATTTGGAGATTTCTGCAAGACTTGCATTTTTCGGTGAATGAATGGCGAGCTCAGAAACCCCCTTATTGTCAATCTAGCTAGGAAAGCCATCCATCCTCGGAATGCCCTCTAGTTTGTGGTTGTAAAGTTTCATGAGGCTGTGATTATCCTAGAGGTCACCACAGGTCATTTTATATAGTGAGGTCAAGTTTCAAAAAATGGTCTCAATACAATGAAATGGCTACTATGGGGACTAACATCATCACACATGAATACAGTTGGGCTCATTGGATCCACAAGTCTCAGCTTTACAGTCATATCCAATTAATGCAATTCCAAGACTGTTTAGTGACCACAGTATGCAGAAACATTCAAATACACCATTTTTAGAATAGGAGAAAATAACACACTTATACTGCATGCAAAAAAAATGCATTTATTTTGCCCAACTCTACATATCATTATCATAAAGTGGACATGTCTGTAAAGGGGAGACTCGTGGGTACCCATAGAACCCATTTTGATTCACATATCTTGAGATCAGAGGTCAAGGGACCCATTTGAAAATGGCCATGCCAGTTTTTCCTCGCCAAAATTTAGTGCAACTTCGTAGGGTTATTTTGCATTCTTCCCAACAAGCTAGTTGGTACCAATAGATTCCTTCGGCTAGTTTCATATGATACCAGTATCTTTTAGCTTGAAAATTCAGCCCGCAACAACCTCAAAGACAGAATCGCGGCCGGGCCCGTCGTCGGGCCATCGGAGTGTTAGGGGGTTCAGGGACCCAGCAGCTAATTTTTCCCTGGGGTTAATCCGTCCATGTTTCCAGCAATAGCTGTTTTTCAACTATACCTACAAATTTAAAGATACATTTCACACAGAAATTTGAGATTTGCACCCATTAAGACAAAGTACGTTTTAAACACCTAGTGCAACAAGTGCTCAGCTGACATTTCTTTATCATTCTTAAACTGATTTTGACTAGGTTTGAGTCCCATTGAGAATTTAGGGTCATCAACAAAATGTGATTGCCCCTACCAAACCTAAAAATATATGTGCTAATGACAGAAACACTTTTGGCAATAGGAATGTTGTGTATGGTTTTAATGATACTGTATACATTTTTTTTTACTTAAAACACAACGCAATATTATTTAAACAAATGGTTCTGGAGCACCATTAGCATTACTCCTCGCGCTTCACTGGTCTCATCACATAAATAACGGATGAATTTGAGCCAGACATTGTTGACTGGGAAACTGACATTTATTAATCTACTTTCGTCTATTAGTATTAAGCTCCTTTAGACTGTCTGTGCTGTATCTGGGTGACACTGCAGAGAGACACTGCAGAGAGACCGTCTGTCTAGAGAACGTCTCAAGTTTGTCTTGATCGGACACACACACTGAGAAACGTTAGAAATCATACTGCACAGATACACACCCTCACACACACATAGGCTGCATATTGATGAGGTAGCTCATTGTGAAGAATGGGTTGGCAAATGTGATTAATTTACTGTTACTAATACTTTTTTTTATTACCATTGCAATTAGGATATGAGCAGACAGAAAGCAGACAGTGCGGCTAGACAGGCAGAGGAACAAATTACCCATCACACTCCCAGAAAATGGAGGCCCAAACAAATTCCTACACATATAGCCATGTAAAAGCAGCATATAACATTTAAAAACTATTCTATACGGCAAAGTGGTTGTGGTAAACAGGACATTTTGTGAACTTATAACTACTGAGTGTGGAGTCCCGCAGGGTCCTCTTGTCTTTTGATTGTATATATGAATGATTTTTCCAGATTAATGCGCTTTACTAATGTTTCATAAAGATAAAACTTTAGACAGTCTCTCAGTAAGGCTGTTTCAGATTTAAGCATTTGGCTATACATATCATCCATTCACCTTGACACAACAATGCAGTGTAACACATCTAGAAAGTGACTTGCACCAATATGCATCTAGTGACTCGTCACTTTGACTATGGTGCCACCTTCTGGTATGAAGACGTTACACCAAAAATAGAAATAATAATAATAATAATAATAATAATAATACTAATAATAATAATAATAATAGTAATAATAATAAATAAATAAATGATTAATGAGAGAAATTTTAAAACTTCATCCACACACACATGTTGAATCTGACCACTTTAGGAAGCTCAATGTTGATAAAACGGTCAACTTTATTACAGTAAAATGTTGCCAACATGTAAAATTGTTAAACAAAACGGTTCCGGTGTATTTATGGCTCTAAGTTTCTCTGATAAAAGTCACTAACAGCTATTCCACATTAGGTAGTACAACAAATTATATACAGTTTTATTTTAATAGGTAAAAAAAAAAAAAAAACATTCTGCTGCAGCACAATGAAATATGATTTCTACAAGTCTAAGGTGGATCAGCGCATCGTCAAAGTGGCCTTTAAAAGATGGTGTGTAAGATAAGCAACTCTGTATATGTGTTTGACTGGTGTTGTGGTTTTGCGCTGCGTTGTTTGTTGGATGTTACAGGACCACAATAGAAATAATCCTTTAGACCTTTACCATGTTTTATCCCTGATGCTAGTAGCTACTGTTTACTGTAGCTACAGAATTCTAGTATTTTTACTCATCAAACACATTCAATTAATCACTGGTTGATCACTTACAGCTCCTGTTTAGTTACAGCAGTAACAGCATCCACTGTAGGCAACTGTAATTAGATTATAATAGTCATTATAGTCCCTCATTCTTCCTGGTAGGCTCTGGATTTGAATGTAATCTGGGATTTGGTGGCTCAGTGCTGAGTGGTGCAGAAACCCAGGAACTAGCCTGCAGCTACCTCAAATACAAACCCAAGCAAGGGAGTTTATGTGTGTGAGAAAGAGAGACGATTACTTGGGTAGTAGTTGTGTGATCTTGGCCGTAACTGTCTGGTAATTACAGGTGTGGCTGAAGGATTATTGTCTGCGAACTGGGAGACCATTTTCAGACGTACACTGTGTTATTTTCAAGGATTGTGATGGGTGTACTGGCAGTAGCATAACAGTTTGAAACCAGGGAGTATCTCTGTCAGACACTGTGGAAGTGGTTTAAAGTGCCTTTGAGCAAGACGGTGTCCATCCTGCTTGAGTGTATGAGCTGAAACCTTCTTTACAGTTACAGTTTATAGTTTTAAAATTGGGAAACGCATTCCAAAGAAAAATGAAATTAAAAGAAAACCAACAAACGCATAAACACCTCTCCTAAATTGCCAGTCTCACACTACTCGCCCAGGTGTTTGCTCATGTGAGGTAAGCTCCTCTCGTCACTCGATCGTTATTAATACAGGATTACATGTATTCTCAATCCCAAACTCACACACACAGTCCACGGGCTCCTCACAAAAGTGCACGCCCTGTCTGCCAAGGACCGCCGAAGGTAGCAAGGCAGTCGGGTAGCTGTGTGCCGACAGCTGGAGTCTGAGGAGTTTTATCCTTTTTGAATGTCAACAAGCCCATGGAGGCCTGCTCTTTATCTGGCTGCTAACAGAGGCTCTACCAGACAACAGGTGGATTTCTGTCTGACAACAACACACTGCAGCTTTGTTAACCCTGGTTCATGAAGGTAAGACAAGAACTAAACTTCTATGAGAGCATTTAGAGCAAGAGAATAACAAGTGATGACATTCGTCTTATGGTTTGTATTGATCAGCCTTATCAGTTGGTTGCTGTTCACATTATTATGAGTCATGTTTTACTTGAACAGACTACGCTGATAAGATTTATCCTTCATGAAGGAAGCTTACATTCACAACATTTACAGTAACTATGATTAACTCCCTACATCTGAGTTCATCTCCAAAATGTAAAGAAATCCTCTACAGTCTGACTGCTGAGGTGATATTTAATGTTCTCCAAATGTTTCTGACCTTTTGCTTTGTCTTTATTCTCCAATTCTGTCCCAGATGTTTCCTTGGTCTGCTGTTTTCTCCCTCGAGCCCAAAGTGCCCGGTCAGCGCACCTCTGAGGAGTTGGTGACCAACACTCTGATGTTAGAGCTGGGGGCCATGGTGAAGCGCACCGAACGCATCCGCTTGGAGCGGGCGTCAGAGGGTCGACGCCGCCGTCGCAGCTCTACCTCCTCCGCGGCCGACTACAGCTGGCTGGCGACGGCCCCGACTCCGCAGCCCTACGAGCTGACCCCCAACGACCTGCTGGAGCTGCAGGACCTCTGTGCCAAGGTCCCTCCTGCACAGTGTGGCCCTGTGATCGTCAGGTGAGAGAGAGACAGGGTTAGACATAGAAATAATCGAACTGGCAGAAAAGAAAAGAGAGGTTACTGTTACCTGAAATTCAAATTGAGAAATTCTGAGCCAAACAGAGAGTAAGACGTAGAGTCAGAGACATGCAGAAAGATGCAGAGAAATAAGAGATGCCACAGAGCCAGAGACAATAAAAGAGAGGGACATAGACAAATACAGTAAGGGACAAAGAGCTTCAAATACAGGCTGGAAGAGAGAGCTGCAGTGTTTCAGTCTAATCCCCATAACACCGTTAACTATAACTTGGAAAGTAAGCTGATAAGAATCAAGAACTTCATTGTCCTTATGCAAGCAGAGCAAAATTGCGATTGCCCTCAAATGGTGCATTGAATTAAAAAAGACTACACACATATATACAAGGAATAAATAAGGCATGAATAAGCTAAAAGATTGGTGATAAATATCAGCGATAAAAAGTGCGGAATCATGAGCAACATGGATATAAAAATATAAGCAATATGAGTATAATAAAAGGAAATACAAGTGTGAAAACATCAGCAGCATACTCCCAGATCCCCATTCTTTCTCTAAGAGATGACAGGATAACAGCCAGAGATCTTAAACTGTGCTCAAACACCTGTTGTTTCGCTGCTTTTGCGTTACAAAATGTCTAAAGCTGAAAGAAGTCGTTGGTGAATCAGTTAGTTCACTGTTTCATTTTCTGTTATTCAACAACATTGTACTGGTTTTATGTTATCCACCATCCAGCACCAGTGTAATCAGGGTTCACGTCCTACCAGGGGCGTAGCCAGGGATTCTGGACCCCCTTTAAAAAGACTGCACTGCCCACATGGTGGCGGTGGCACCTCCACCCTTGCGGCTACATCTGCCTTTTTTTCTGACTCTTGACTGTAAAGTATAAATGATTCCAGGCTGTTCCTAATAATCACAGTTATTGCTCCCACTTGCAGGTTCAGGAGGCAGGTGTCGCAGATGGAGCCTGATGTTCACGAGGTTCCCCGGATGTTTCGCTCAGTGATACGCGAGTGCATGGACGAGGTGATCGGGAACGAAGACGCGCAGACGCAAGACAGCGGCTTCGAGAAGCAGCAGCGCAGCAAGAGCCTCTCTTTTGTCACTTTCCGCAGCAAGTTCCGCACGGGTCAGTTCTTCAGGTCCGGCAGCATGAGAGGCTCCAGGGGGAACCTGGAGCAGCAGGTGGATTGGTCCGACGAGGAGGAGGAGGAGGACGGAGAAGGGGAGGAGGAGGCCATCAAGTCCAGGGCGAGGAAGGGGAGGAGCAGGAGCATGCCGGAGATCGGCCCTATAGCGCAGAGCGCCCTTGGGTGAGAGAGTCAGGGGAGAGACAATGCAGAGAGGACGGTGGGAGGGAGAGGACCCGGAGAGGAGTTCAGATAGGGGGAGAAGATGAGAGATGGGTCAGCATACTGTAAATACGGGGAGGAGAGAAGAACAGGGAATGTTGAGGAAGGAGGAAAGGTAGCATTGAGTGAAAAAGGGGACAGAATTGATTTGAAAAGAGTCCACAACTTTCTTTCTCGTTCCTTATCATTTCAAAAGGAGTCTAGAAAACCCAAGAAAACCGTCTAATTGCTAACTTGAAGTCTTTAGTTCATCCCAAAAACATTGTTGTTTTGGTTTTAAGATTCTGAAACATGTGGTTTGCATTTAATTTTGCTGACAGGTAGGCTACAGACTTGTTAAAACAAGACTAAGAGTCTACAGCCGTGCTAGCAGCTCTGTGAGGCTGTACTTAGGCACAGTGGTGATTTGAGCTAAATACAAACATCAGCATGATGATGTCCATCTTAGTTTAGCGTGTGCTAACATTTGCCGATTAGCACTAAACACAGAGTGCAGCTGAGGCTGATGGGAATGTTATTAGTTTTGCAGGTATTTAGTCAAATTACTGGACAAATTAAATGTTTTACCCGATGACGGCGTTAAATGAAATGTTGGATGGAAGTGATTACAATTCATCCTGAGGGGAACATGAATGCGTGCACAAGATTTCATGGAAAGCCATCCAATATTTATCAAGTCATCTCACTCAAAGCCACAAATGTCACTGCAGGAAATGTGAGAGGATCGCTAAAGTCATTAGGATGCATCGTCTGGGGACCATGAATGTCTGTACAAAATGTCATGGCAATCCATCCTTTAGTTTTTGTGATATAAATACAGATAGACATAGAGCCACGCCACTATCATGGCTAAAAACAAAAATATGCTGCATGGGGTTTGGTTGAGTAAAGTGGTTTGCATCGCTAACCTTCACATGCTTCAGGTATCCTTAAAAACAAGCAGCTCCTGATGAATCATATACTGTGAACATGAACTGTCCCTTTCAAAAAACATGTTATGCAACAGACAGGACGGCTGTTTTCTGCAGTAGACGGGGGAAGTTCAGCTAAGGACACTCGTCTGTATATTCAGCAGTCACAGTTTGATCACCTGCTCGGTCAGCGGGTGCTCTCATAGCGCACCCATCAAGCAGGAAATCATCTGTAGTCTTCTTTTTTTATTGTAAATATGATATGTATTTGGGGAAATAAATATACAATGTTCTCTTTACTTCCATGCAGTTAAAACATAGTTTTCCCCACAAAGTTGTGTCTGTTTTTTGTTTTAGATACAGTTGTGTAACATTTGTGATTTTTGCTCATTTCTATCTGTTAAGTGGACATTTTTTAAGTCTAGTAGCCTTGAAGCTTTTCTACAAACGACACATGGACCTTTATCACAATAATGTGGTTGAAAAGGCAAAATATGAATATGTAAATATGTCTGGGGCCTGTAAATAAATATAAATACAATATCTGGTGTAAATATGTTGAATATGTCACACAAAGCTTAGCGCCTCTCTGTTGGCTAATCTTAGCCTCCCAGCATGGCTAATTATATCACTGCTGACTAATCCTCTTATCCCAAGGAAATCTCAGCCACGAATGCCAGCACCCCGTTATCATTTTATTAATATGCACTTTCTTATCAATACATCATTATCACTATTTGCACTTTATACACTCTAGTCAAGGCATTTGGCTAAAAAAAAAAAAAAGAACAGATCCGGAAAAAAATAGGAAGAATGTTTTCTTTCTTTTTAAAAAGCTGTGGTCATTTAAATAACAACTGAGATGTTAAGAGGGGAAGCAACTACAACAGCGGCGTTCAACCAGACACTTCCAGGGAATCTGGCTGATGAGTCACTTCATTAGTGGGCTTTCACAACCAGTCTAACCCCTTCATAAGCACTGATGTCAAACCTGGATCCTTCGGATACTTCACTCGCGTGCTGAAGTCTGCCTGCAGCTCTTAATGTGCGAGGTTTACACTTTTTAAGCCATTCAACCTGCCTAATGGCTGACAACCAAACCGTTTCATTTAAAACAGCGTTGTTACCTAACTCATCATCGACATCTCGTACAGCTCGTATCTGAATAACACGATCAAAAGTCCCTTCGGCTGTCTGTAACTTCTTGTGCCTACAGAACACGAAATGCTGGACCGCAGTTCAGTGTCCTCGTATTGTGTTACAGTTCTATACGAGTACCCATTTGGCAAATAAAGTTTGAAAGCATAACAGAATAAAAAAAAAGATCATTAAGTGAAGAATTGTTGATGAACAAGGGGCACAGTCATGCTCTTCAATAAAAAGTAAGTAAACTAAGAAGCAAAATGATCTGAGGATAAACTCCAGTCCTGTTGTTTGGCTTTGAAATAATAATAATAATAATAATAATAATAATAATAATGAAAATGGATAACGTGGGGTAAACAAGAAAATAAAAAATAAAAAGACAGTTTGCAGAATCAAACCATTAAATTATAGCCATTTTGATTAAATGTTTATGAATAATTGGTCAATACCGAGCAGCCTTTTGCTCTCTCTCTCTCTCTATACAAAGTGGGGATTTTAGATAATTTATATTCTTTCATTTGGACAGAGTTCGACAACTTCATTCTTCACTGAATTGTCGAGTTAAGATCAAGAGTCTGTGGCTTGGGAATAACCGGAAAGTCTGTATTAATGGAGAAGTCATTATTAATCTGAGCGGCTCCCAAGCCTCCATCAAAGTGTCACTTTGATAGCGAAGTCTGTCCTTCAAATACGTCCTCTGGACACGTCGTCTCTCAGTCCAGCTTTAGTTTCACTTGCCCTCCTTTCAATCGCGCCTCTTTTCTTTAAGCGAAGAAGACGACAAAGATGATGAAGAAGACGACGAGGACGAGAAAGATCTTGATCATCAGCCAGCGGTTGGAGGAGACTGACTGGAAGTATTTGAGGATCTCCGAGTGGGCGGCCTCCACGTTCAGCTGGGTGTCCTCCACGTTGGCGTCGATCCTGTGAGAGGGGCAAGACAGGCTATTAATGTGAATAGATCACAAGCACGCAAACATCACATACATGAAATCTGACGTCTGTTTTTAACCCATCCTAAGCATTGAGGAGCAGTGGGCTGCTGTGAAGCGACCGGGAAGCAACTTGGGGTTCAGTGTCTCGCTCGAGGTCACTTTGACAGGCAGACAGTAGAGGCCAGAGATTAGCCGTTTCCCCGTCTTATCTAAACTAACCTGGCTTGAGCTTCATATTTACTAAAGAGAGTGGCATCAATCTCAACACGTGAATTGGCATATTTCCGAAAACATCAAACTATTACCAACTAACTCAGCTCATCACTTCCTTTGTTTCGGAGAGATTTTTCTTTTTTCGACCCTCCCTCCATTTCTTTCTCCATCTTACCTCTGGATGGTCTCCTCTTGCTCCTTGACCATGTGTGCCAGCTGCTGGAATATAGAGCCCAGCTCCACAATGGTGCTCTCAATGTTCTGCATGGTGTCTGCGCGGCTCTGGATGTACGAGTCCTGTAACGGCACAGCCAGCAAGATTTTAAAAAAGGGCCACATCAGAGCACATAAATGCACAGTTTACCTATTTGCGGTGGATAAATGTTCTACTTGTAGTGACACAAAAACAACATCGCGCATCGACTAATTTTAAAATGAACAATAACTGGTATTTTCCCCAGTTTTTGTGCTAGCAAATGAGACAGACACGTTCCTCTCCATCGGCCTGACTTTGACAAATTTACACCGACAGTCTACCTGCTCATCAATAAGCTGGAGTTGTAAGGGATTGTTCTGAGAGTCCATATCGATGGCTACATCCCCCATACTCCTGGACTCATCCTGCATCAGGACCGAGCTCTCTGAAGGAAGACAGCAAACAAAACACACACACATGTTCAACGAGATCAGACAGAGATCCTCAATGGTAGAGGGGGAAAACAGAAAGAACAGCGGGCACATACAGTAGCTAGTTATACCCGCTGGGAGAGTCAAACTTTCCAGGCAAATACCTTTTAAATTTGAGGTTGTATTGCCCTGGTAACCGTTGCGCGGCACGCGAGCTGCATGCGGCTCCTGGGCCCCTTTTTTGCGGCTCCCTAAAATATTTTTTAATTTTTGCATTATAGATGACCAAATACAGTAATATTCATTCACAAGGACTTCGAGCAGTTCCCCATCACAACAACTGTTCGAAAAGTACACTGCCAGTCAAAAATCTTTCTGCACATCTACGGAATTTGTGGCTAAATTTCAACCAATTTGCTCATTGTAAATAACCTACAATTAGGAAATATACACTAACAGGTATATAAGAGCTTTTAAAGCACTTTGATCCTAATAGTATAATTTGGACATTATTAAAGGCGCACTGGACAGGTCAACCAGTTAAGCCTTGACAGTCATATGTCATCTGCTACAGGTGCCGAATTACAGCGATAATATTCCGACTCATTTTCAATTAGATATTGGTTATTTCCAATAAAATATTACAAATTTGAATCTACATATTACTTTGCTACCTATAATTTATTGTAGGATATCAACAGTGAGCAAAATGTTTGAGAATTTACCAAAAATGCTGAAATATAGGCTGTTCATAAACATTTTACTGGCAGTGTAAATGCCCCCACAGAAAGCATCAGAGCTCCCTAGAGGAAAACATTTAGCTGTTTGTTTAGCAAACAGATAACCTGAGCAGGAGCCAGACATGTCGAATATTGCCTCAAAGCCAAAACAAATACTCAGTAAAAGGTGTGTTCACTCTATTACACTTTTTGAAACTGCCAGTACAATTTTCATGTTCGAACAGATGTCGGGCAGGCAATGTTTTAGGGAACAATTGATTTATAAAGTTGGGAAGAACTCAGACGACCAGGATATAATTTGCGCTGCATGTTAAGGTTCAACAACAGATAGTATGAAACGGTTACCTTTCACCCTCGTCTGTGCAACAAGAGATTATTTTTTAGGTTTACTCAGCACAAAATGTGGCTGGGGCAAAACTTTTCCCACGAACAACCAGTATAGAGTGAACACACCTTTATGAAGCTACAACAGCATGCAGTGTGTTTACCTGATGGTGCCATTACTTTAATGCGAGACCCTTGCAAAAGTCATAGTGTGTGAAGCTGAGACGTGGACAGACTTACTGAAGTTGTTGGCCATCAGAGGAGAAGACGAGACAGGGGGCTGGGAGAACTGCTCTCTCCTGCTGCGCTGCTGCTTCAGGTTCTGCAGGAAAAGAGAAATGATGGAGGAGGTAAACACGACTGAGAAGAAACCCGATTCAAAACTTTTTAGTATTTTTCTGCCACTGAATGATAAAAGTATATCAAACACCTCTCACCTCGGTTCTGACTTCTAGGACTGATTTGAAGTCATTGGACATTGAAGCCAGTTTGGACTGTGGACAACAAAAATATCGAGCAACGTTAAACACAGTGCGCCCTAAAGCTGCCTTTTGCTCTTCGCTCACCACGAGGTAGGGCGCAGAGCCTTGCAGAGGCAAAGCGCATCGTAGGTATAATATGTCATCCAAAAAGAGTGCAAGGACTGCCATTAACTGTCTCTAGGCAACAGTTGCAGCTGTTCTCATTGGCTGCGCTTTGAAAGGTCAGCGGCAACCGAGGTCAAAGTTGGAATAACTTTTACTTTGAGCCCAGCGCTCGGTGGCAATTTTGAGCGGTGCGCCACGCCAAGGGGTAACGCTTCCGTCTAGTTGGGCGGCAACGTTCTCCCCATAGGAGAACAATGGCACAGCCAGCGCAGAGCAATTTTACCACCGATCATGTGTGGGCAGTTTTACTTAGCTTTGTACATTCGTTACAGAGCACCAATGTGTGAAAAACATTTTCTGATGCTATTATATAGAAGACACAACACTATTTCTATGAGAAAAAAAAACAATGATTAATATTTTTTTTTAAAAAGTATACTCCTCTATTTTACTGTGCATGAACAAAAACACAACTTGACTAAAAGGTTCAAGAAAACAATATCAAATGTTGATAATAAAGAATATATTAAAAAAAAAAAACATTGGCAATAAAAGCAAAGTTTACCAGGATTTAAATAGACTTGAACTCAATGCACATATACAGTATAACATAGTATTAATTGGACCTTATTGAATATACCTGTAATGACACCGCTATATTGGTACAGTGGGTTTGGATGTGTCGGCCACCCGGAGCTGCGCGGGACCTCACCAGGTCTTGCAGCTGTGCTATCTGTTTGTTTAGACTGTTGATGTCCTAAAAACATAAAACGCAGGAGAGGTAGAAAACAGTTTTACAAGATATTACAGGATTATATGTAGCTGCTCTATTCTATTCTACTACAAATAGTGTACATAATAGTGTGCAAAACCACATTTCCTGAGATATTAACAACTCAACTCACTTGTTTAATGATGTACGTTAGCTCCTCGATCTCCACCGCCTTGTCGTCAAATAGAGATTTTCTTTTTGCCACTAAAACATCAAAACAACAGCATGTAGAATCAGCGCTTTGAACAATATGACACACAAACAGAAGATTTTAAGAACAATTTAAAACTATGTTAAAATTACATTAAAGGAACACTTACAAATAGTGAGCTTTTCCAGTTTGGCAAATGTATTGCTTAAGTCTTTTCCAATTCTCCTAGAAGGAAACAAACAAACAAAAATGTAGCTTTTTTTGTTTTGCACATACTGAAGGAGTACACCAACATGCTGTAAAATACACTAGTTTGCATTCTTACCTGTAGTATGATTATATCAATTGTATCTCTGTGTCTCCCTGATTACAGTCTTTGTGCTATGCTAAGACAAACATGCCCTGAACCTCTCCACTAAAAAAATCACATCAATCTTCTCAATCTTTATGCAATAAGGATGAGGAGGATAATAATGTGTGAATACAAACAATGCAACACCCAAAATCAACATAAAAGAACAAGTACATTCGGCAAATATGTATGAGCTGTTGAAACACATAAGAAAACAGACTATGAGGAACTTACTTGGCCATAACTGTGAAGTCACTGCGCTGCCTGAGAGCGCTGAGAATTGGTTTACTGGGCTGGACTCCATTCTGCCAGGAGAGGTAGAAAGAAGTGTTGTCAAATATCAAAAGTATCGATACATATCGATGCTGAATATTTGAAACGGTTTCAATACTCCTTTTCTGCGGTATCGATACACGGATACCAGCTGCGCTTTCTGCTTTCTCTTCTCTCTGACAGAGAGCTGACACACACAATGCTATTTATCTTTTAATAAAAATCTAAAATGTTATGCCATCAATGTTGTCAATTTTTCCACCGTGGTATCGAAAAATGGTATCGAATATCGACATTTTTAAAGGTATTGTATCGAAGTTCGAAATTCCAGTGTACGAGATGGAAAGACACATTAAAATAAGAAGCTAATAAAACAAATATAACAGTATGAGTATGTGCAATTGTTAAATTCACCGGGTTGTAGCTATCGCTGATGCTCACATTTTATTCTTATTTTTTTGTTCCTTGTCTCAATTGTAGGTCTTTGTATTGTGTCATTTTATTATGTTGAAAATAAAAAATATTGAAAGAGAAAATAAGAGACCTAACTGTGAAAATGTGACTACAGAACGCCTAGACATTTATTTAGGAGCAATCAATTGGTCAAGTAACAGGAAATTCATTGATTTCAATTTTGTCGACCAGCTAAACATTGTAGTCAATTATTAAGTTACAATTACAAATTTCCTGGCCACATGTTTCCTTACGTTAAACCAAGTAAATCACATTTTTATGACGTCACTATAAGCACTGGTAACTTCTGATTATAGGCCATCTGATACTGGTTTATTGAGGATGATACCAATGGTGACATTTGAGGGTTTAATAACATATCTGATAACAATAAATTGGCCATTATTGCTGTTTTGACACATAAACACATAAACAAGCAAGTTTGATAAAGATCCCCTTTAGATTTGTTTATTAAAGAACTGTGACCACAATGTGTACTGAGAGGAACATCTTCAAGTTGAAAAATAAACCCGTCAGTGCTCTCTGGTAGACAAATTATGTAACTGAGACTATCTCGAATGTATCTTTGGCATTTCTATACTGTAATTCCTTGTTTTATATCAGCCAACATATCAGGGCTGGCTTAAGGCACAGGCCGTATAGATGGTTGCCTAGGGCAATATATATACATGTTTTAAATGCCAGTGGGTGCCCTTCCTCATTTAATAAAGAAAGAAAGACTTTTCACCCCTGTAACTCTCTCTTTCTCACACGTTTTCATCTGCCTGGCCACACTTATTATAATAGTAATTGTAATTGTTAATAAACGTGTAAATTGTGGTGAAACTGACCATAACACATGTAATCCAACAATATCAGCGACCAATTGTTTATTTATATTATAATAAATACAGTTATTCATGCAAATAATAATCTTAATTTTTGTTTTAAAACCACTGTGATGTCTGATGTGTATCGCGGTTTACGGGGTTAGGGTTCTGGGTGGGTTGAACCAGAACCCTAACCCTAAAGCGGCGTTAGGGGCCTCCAAATCCGAATTTCGCCTAGGACACCAAAACGGCTAGAGCCAGCCCTGCAACATATACACAGACATCAGTATCTCTGTGATAACTAATATCTGCTAATATGTTGGCAGAGCTGACTGACTGCCATTTACCATTATTTAAGAGATTGGACATCACATTGTGTCACCAGTTTGGGGATTTACAGTAAAATAGTAAAGACAACAACACCAATGTGTGCTTAACTTGACCCATTTGAGCCTATTGTAACCCTCTGTGGAACCAAAACTAGACAGGGAGAGAGAAGTAAACAAGGAACCAAAACCAAAAGTCACCAAACCAAAATTCCCCTACAGTGAAAAAAACACATCAGTGTACTTGTAATGATGTTACACAGTTTGGGGGCAAAAAAATCATGGCTAATTTGACATAAAGTGATCCCGTTGTTATTATTGTGCTACGATGTGTCAACATACCGGTCTGCCCTGGAGAGATTTACAGGCCGACTGGAACTCGTGGGTCCGGTCACGGCACGTCATCTTGCTCGCCGGTAAAGCGGAAAACCACCTGGGACTACCGGGTCCTTTTTCCTCCTTTTCTCTCTCTGTGTGATGGACTAATAGGAAGACCTCCCGGTGTGCCGACAAACTCACATCCGAGGTGGGGTATCCTTCATGGACATATGTACACGCGTGTCTGCGGTAATGGGAGAAAAAGACGTGTCAAAACAACGCTAACAGCTTTAAATGTAAAGGACAAATAAACACAGTGAGGTTCGGTAACGATAGCAACCGTTAGCTAAGAACACGGTTCTCTGACACCAACACGACTAAGAGGCCGACTAAACCACAAGAAACACACAACAAATAACACCACAACTCACAAATAAAGCCACATGTGAGCTGAATACACATATCATGAGGTAACAGTGATTATCTGGAGCAGCTGTGTGTGAGTAAAGCCGCCCCATCGCGACACACAGCTGATCGGGGCCTGAACCGGCTAACCAACAGGCTAACGTTAGCTTCAGAGAGCTAACCGGGCTTTTCCGTACGGTCTCTCCCGCTTTACTTCGCTTTAAATTCGACCTAAACTAACAACGCGAGGTTTAATGTTGTTTAAAAGACACATATCGATGGGTTCCGACTTACTTGAATGGGTATTACATGGTATTTCGAGAGCCCCCTCGGTGTTTTCTGGTTGAAACTAATCAACCCCAGGAGTTAAAGTTCCGATCCGGGTCGTTTCCGGCATTGACGTCACTGCCACGTCTACTTTACCGAGGCCGGAAAATCCCCGCAGGTACAGCAGCTCACCACCAGGGGGCGCCACACCACCTCCTGTTTTATGGCGTAGTTTCATCCCATGGTATGATAAATGATTTAGTTTATTTGATATTATGAGATGGAAGACAGCAAATCACAAACAACTACAAAAGGTCACAATGAAGTTTAAAACAGGAAGAATACAAGAGGATACAGGAGTCCAGGTGGCATCCTATTACCAACAGACCAATTTTATTTTATTTTATTGGTCTAAAAGGACTGTGTACACAGACATTAATTGTTTACATAGAAACAAAAAGATGGGTGCACCAGATTTAGCAGGGAAGCTAATTTCCATCTGTAGTCCTAAACACAGACACAATAGGCACAATAGACACACTACATAACATCACAACAGGATCACAATATAACATCACAGTTTCAAGTACAATCCAAAATACAATAAATACATATAACACAATAATAAATATGACGGACTTCAGTCAAGCAGCATTATCACAAATAAATACAGTAAAAAAATACCCCCTGCCTAATATAAAGTGTGTCATGGGGCTGGGGGCTGAGATGTGTTGATGTGGGACAACATATATAAAATAAATAACTAAATTATAATCAACAAAATAAATCAATCCAAGTCAAACAGCAAAAAACCCATGCCCAGATTAACCTGCTAGGTACCCCAGTACAAAAATTAGTAGCTAGGACCTTAGTAACCCTCATTCCTTCCCGTTCCTGTGCTGTAAAATTACATAACCTCAGGTGTGTGGTAATTTCATCATGTAAATGTAGTATAAACTGAAATAATTAAAGTATTAAAATTTGATTTTTTTCAAGGTTAGGTGTTACGCCCCCATCGCTCATCAACATAAAAGTATAAAGGTCATTCCCTCCCCGGTCCCCAAACCACAGTCTCAGGACTAACTTGAAGTTTAGTAAAAAAGATTTATTACTACCACTCAAGTTAAACAAACAATAAACTGAAAACTCAGGGTGAACAAAGGCCAAAACAACAAACAAAATATTCTATCTTCTCAAGCAAACTGACTAACCCTAAACAAAATAAACAAGCAAACAAAAAGAGAGTTACTAGATCTGGTTCCCTAGGATACAGCAGGAAACAGGAGAAAAGATTGTAAAAGAAAATGGCAGCTTACCCCTACCAATGAAATGCTATCTCTAGCAAAAAGAAAAAAACTACAACAAGTTACACAGTTACCAAAAGCCAACTAGGGCACTAACTCTACTAATTAAAATCTAGATCACAGGTAATAATTATAACCCGCCTGATGGTTATTATAAAGCGTGCTTTAGAAGTACATATTCCTGTATTATCAAACAAAGCTACAATTGTCATAAATTGCAACTAGTAATGAAAGGCCACATGAAAGTTATGTTTATCCTTCTAAATCCTAATACCGTTAAAAAAAAATACATTATTTCTAACTAATAATAGAATCATGCATTACACTCCAATATATTGATGATCTCTTTACTGATTGCATTAATCTGAAAAGCATGCTTTGCATTATTTTGGCAGGATTTATCTTCTCAGGTGACATATTTGAGCATCCTCCAGTACAATGACGAGCATGTTGGAGCCTAATGGTGGCACAAAGATCAGAATCACAGAGGAAAGAAGAACAATGAACAGTAACACTGTATCCTATTAAAACTAAATTATTAACAGAGGAACATATAAGTGCACTTATAGAATCATAAAAGGAACAAAAAGATCAATTGGTCACTTCAGGCTGATGTCTGATGTGTCATTAGTGATGTATTATGTCGATGTAGGAGAACTGAACCTTTTGAGTTAGAAGGAGCAGAGTAGGAATGAACAGGCAGAAGCCGTGATTGGCTGCTGGCTCAGGTGAGTCGACCTGCAGGTATGGTATGGACGTAGAGATAACATCCAGCAGGCTCTCTGATCTCCTCTCACTCCTACTGGTACCCGCATCCTCCGCCTGACAGGATCGAGCACGCCCAGACCACAACTATGCCCTCGCCTATTTACCTGCTAGACCCCCAACCACAAAAAGCCCTGCACCACCCCGCATCTACGCTCCCCTTCACCATTTATACCTCACTATAATCCACCATCTCCTCCTCTGAAACACTCCTTTTTAAGCTTTCACACATTATTTGATGTTTTCATCTGTTTTGCTGAACACCAGAACAGAAGAGAATAGTTTCTCCTTCAAAATCACCCTTTTCTTTTTGATTTTATCTCATTTCTGCTATGCTTTACATTCAATTGTTAAACACAATCTCATTTTATCATATTCTTATAGACCTTTTCATTGCCATTCTGTTGCTAGGGCAACAGCGTTGGTCCAAGTTTACTTCCTGTCAGCTACAGTATTAACAAACATTGCAACAGGAAATACAAAGGGACCCATTTAGAATGTTTATGTTGTCATGTTTGAGAAGGTCTATATTGTTTATATTTTTAGCCATGCTAGCATGGCCCTATGAATAACAATGTCGGTTGGTTGGACGGTCCACTACATGGATTGCCATGAAATGTTATACAGACATTCATGTTCCCCAGAGGATGAATCCTACTGACTTTGCTGATCCTCTGAAGTTTGCTCTAGCACCACCATGAGGTTCACATTAGTGGTTTTGAGTGAAATGTCTCAACAACTATTGGGTGGGTTGCAATGAAACTGGGCACACACACTCATTCACATCAGAATTAATTGTATTAACTTGAATGATACTCTAACTTTCCATCTAGCACCATCATAATATTTATCACTAAATACCTGCAAAACTAATGACAATCCCATCAGCCTCAGTTGTACTAGTGTTTAGTGCTAATTAGCTAATGTATATAAGGCAAGAATACTTAATTATATTTTTCTTAAATATTTCTCGATCAAAAGATTAGGTACAAGTAGGCCTAAAAGCCAAGTATACTTAGACTTTTCTGTATACTTGTCAGTATAAGCCAAGAATACATAGACTTTTCTGTATACTTGTCATTGTGAGCCAAGTACACAGTACTTATGTGTACTTTTGTTAAGTGTATATCTCTGATAAGTACATAAAAAGTAAACTGAAATTATACTCTCTTATTTTAAGTTTAAAAGAAGTATACTAATAGCAGACTTGAATAACCTTCTTTTTGGGAAGGGCCCCCTCAAGGACCCCTGAGGGTCCCCGGACCCCACTTTGAAAACCACTGTTAGTGTATTAATGTAAAATATTTTTTGGGACTTATTTTTTACATTCCTAATTATTACATTTATATTGTGAACATTGTACAACAAGCTTTGGCAAAACTAGACTTAATTATGGTCATGGAAATAGTTTTCATGCCAAAAATGGTCACACTACATTCTCAACCTGTTTACTTTGCAGTTACTGTTTCCCATGTAGTAACAAGAACAGTAAATCTTTTATCAAGGTTGATGTCCTTCAGTGGACTGAGACAGACCGGGCCAGGCCTGCATGTGGATCCATGTTTCTGTTGCAGATAACACTATTTGTTTGTTTTGTAAAATAAAATAAAAAAGCTCTTTGTGTTCACAAGAGATGTTAAAAAACACACCTCTTTACACATATTGAACTCAGTGTCTCTCAGTCTTTTATCTCTCTCACACACACACACACACACACACACACACACACACACACACACACACACACACAGGGCTGCTGATACCATCTAACAAAACACACTTGCAGGCCAGATAGCGTCCAGTATACCTGCTTCAACACAGCTGCTGCTACAAAAGCAGGGAGGACACCGTGGCTGGAGTCATTAGAAAAACACGGCTCTGAACGCAGAGAAAGCAAAGTGGAAAAATACAGGAAGTCCTGATACAAGTGCAAAGACTGAGAGGTGCAGAGGGAGATGGATGAGCATGGAGGGAGGCAGACGTGTGTTGGAAATACACATAGGGGGTGTCAAATTAATGCATGAAATGTATAAGAACATATAGTCAAAGAGAGAGTGTTTGTGCCTCTCCATTGTTAATCAACAGTACGATGACATATTTTTGGGGGCGCAGAGCTTTACAAAGCAGATTTTGGAGTAAAGGCATCTTTTCTGTATCGTGATGGATGACTCACTGTGTCCTTTTCTCTGTCTCTCTCTCTCTGTCTCCCTAATCTTGCAGCTATATTTAGTGCTGGCATAATGCCCTTCCAGACAGAGAGGTTGGCAGCATTATTTAGCTCCTCTTTCCTCTCCTCTCCTCTTTCATCCTCTCCTCTCTTCTTCTTCACACTCTGTAAAGACTATTAAGCTGCTGCTAATAGACACGCCATCAATCATTATAATACCATAATACTGTCATGCAAGCTTATCAATTTATAGCTATGATAGTCATTAATCACCCTTCCTTTGGTCTAAAGTCTCCTCTGTCATGTGAGATGCTAATTAGGGAACAAATGTGAGGGCCGAGCATCGTCTTGCCAGCGACTTTCGTCATCATCATCGTCATAGTCATCATAATCCATGCCAGGGGGATAAAAGACACAGTGCCCAGCAAGACACAGACACCATCTCAATCTCCAGTCTCTCACACAGAAACACACTAACTTTTGTTGAGCTGCGGCCATTATGGCCACAATTGGGAATGTGGGGTAACTGCTGAAAAATAATGGAACAATAGCTTAAAGGAAAGGATTCATTAATTCATTAGCGCCATG
This sequence comes from Sebastolobus alascanus, assembly GCA_916701645.2. Lineage (NCBI taxonomy): Eukaryota > Metazoa > Chordata > Actinopteri > Perciformes > Sebastidae > Sebastolobus > Sebastolobus alascanus. Next base: position 72,552 of record CAKAOJ020000502.1, read on the forward strand.
TGCTACTGGTCAACCTGAATAAGGCCGCAGCATAAAAAACCCTGAGAGTTATAAACTGAGCAACGGTGCGTTTTACTGCTTATGAATTCAACTTTTCATTTGTAAAAGAAAAATGTTTTTTTTTTCTAAAAGAAATCCCACATTCTCGCTTTAAAGGAGCAGTGTGTAGGATCAACACATTCTCACTCCCAACTGGTCAAATACCGCCGCTTGGTCAGTGCCCCTCGGCATCGGAGACTGACGCACGGGGTACCCCTCTTGCGTTTCTTTTTGGACGTACCAGGGACGGTGTGTTAATATACGCCCGTTACATGTATAGTGTCCTTTCAAAATAAACTTCCGTTATCACAGGAAGTTAGGTTTAGGCAACACAACCACTTAGTTAGGGTTAGGAAACGGTCGTGGTTAACGTTAACTTCACATGACTAGTGACTCACAGGACTGGCGATACCGACGAGTCATGTGACTAATGACTGACGTGACAAAATAAGTCAACGTTACTTTTAGTTTCACACGGGACACGAACAGCGGCCTCCTGGTTGAAAGTCTTGTGTTTGTTTGGCGGACTCTTTGAAGAGGACCCGCTCCCTACGTAGATATGAAGGGTTAGTTTCAGGTGATTATACACTAAACATACTTATAAATATTATATTCCATTTCTGCTAATAGATCCCCCAAAATGTTACACATTGTTCCTTTAAGCAAAAGATGTAACACCATGATTTAAAAATATCCAATAAAACCAGTAAAAACAACAACATTTTTACTCATAATCCTGATGCAGCAGAATGGCCCCCTGCAAGTGTTACAGCATTATATATTATATAACTGCATTATTACCATTACTGGTGCATTAAGCTGCTTTTTAATGTTGTAGCTGGTCGATGTGGAGCCAGTTTTAGCCACTTTACATACTGCTGGGTAGTTTAATCTATAGAAAGACATTGTATTTGTGAATAATGGTAATGGCTGGATGTACTCCGGGTTTTATGTAATGCTGTCACATGATGTACATTGTTTTCTGTGAGCTGTGTTTTTAACATTTTTGTTTTAGCTTATCCTGTTTTATGTATCGTGCGTGTGAGCCTGTGTGAGCCTGGCTGCAAGTTAAAGTAAAATTAAACTTGAACTGGTCATATGTAAAATCTTAATTGGCAAAGTTATAATTAACTTTAGGTCTCAAATAAATAAAAAAGTACAATATTTACCTCTGAAATGTAGTGGAGAAGAAGTATAAAGTGCAAGTGCCTCATACTTGAGTAGATGAACTTGGTAATTTTCCTCCACGTGTGGGGCTGCACACCTTTGTACCGGACCAGCTTCTGACTCAGCAGTACAAACGAGAGGAGGACAGGGAACAATATTATTACTCATAACACCACGTCACGTCTCTGTATCCAACTCCCAGGGTGTCACTGTAATCAAAAGTGTCTGTTTACCTTTCATTACCGTCCAATGAGAGATTAAAACAAAGAGATGGGGGAGATGAGGAGGGACGTCAGCGTGGATAAACAGCGACAGGAAGAAAACGAGAGGTTTATATGAAAAATAAGACATTTCCTTTAATAACATCTGTAACATCACGGCTGTATCCTGGTATCATTTTCAATATATTTGACGATGCAGTATACACTTTTATGTGGACATTGAATCGATTAATTGGCATTTATATACTAATACAACATAAGACTGCATTGTTTTCTACAAAGACATCATAATAGGGCACAAATGGTGTAGCAGCAAAAAAAGAGTGTTTTCTTTATACATAGGCTACAGTAGTACAATGTATTCGCAGAGAAGAGATTCATTGCAAAGTAGAGCTAAAATGAAGTTACAAATACATCTCTAAAGTCTGCACTACGTCATACACAAGGTCATGGCATGTTATAAAATGTGATATAGTTTAGTAAGGGGTCTCTATAGGCTAAGACACTGGAGGCTAGAACAGGGCTACCTTTACAGTACAATGAAAACTGTGCAGATACAGAGCACACTGATGTTTGATACTGACAGGATCAGGACATTTGAGTAAGATATTAACATGCCCAGACTGTTAAAGCGTTGTGATGCTGAAATGATGGGAGGCAACAGCAGATAGTAGTCCCGAAGTCCCGCCCCTTCCAGTGGACCACCAGGGGACCTTATTTCGGAAAAAATATGAATGGACTTTCTTGACTTGCAAAATCATGTTTTAAATTGACAAACATCATATGTGTGATTCATGGAGCAATTCAAAGGGGATAAAAAAAATATTTGTCTCTCGCTGTAGACTACCGTACATATTTTTTCCAAAACAAGGTCCCATGAGGGACAACGGAAGAGGAGGGACTTCGTCTCTCTATTAGCCGAAGATAGACAGGAAAGGGAGAGAGAGGGGACGACATGCAGCAAAGGGCAGTGGGTCGGGTTCCCGACTCAGCCTTAATACACTGGGCGCCCGCTCTACCAATACTAGGCTACTGCTTTCTTAAGGGATTCGCTGTTTTTGCTTTTATTGTTCAGAATTTGTACTTTGAAATAAGAAAATTTGGTCACAAGTAGTAACAACTGGAGCTCCAGAGGCCCTCAAAAAGTGATCTCAGCACCACAACTCTTTTAGGTGGAATGTCTTTGATATGTTGTACATGTCTGCATGAGTGGAGCTCATTTGCTCCTTCAGTTTTTTTTTTCCCACGGACTAATGTACAATATGTGCTTTACAATCTCAAACACTAGTGCAATCTGTACTGAGGTTCAGGGACTCTAAGGTTTCCCAAAACATTTGTCCACAAAATGCGACATTATCAAGAAATGAAGGCTAGAAAATTGGGGGGAAAAATGAGGCTAGCTGTTTCCCCCCGTTTCCAGTCTTTATGCTAAACTAAGCTAACTGATTGCTTGCTCCAGCTTCATATACTATAGAGCTCGACAGTGACCACCCAAATTTGAACGGCTCCAGTTCCCGAATATATAATATAATCTAAATAATAATAATAATATATAAAAAATATAATAATATATAAAATGTTATAATGTGTGCAACAATAAACTGTTGGAATAATATAAATTATAGTTATTAATAATTAGTAAACATTATTAATTATAATTTCATGGTTTGTTAAAGTAAAATAACTATTAATTAAGTTTAATTAGCTATCAATTTACCATTTATCAATGATGATTAGTTAATATAAATATTTTTCTTAAAACAAGATTGATATCATATACAGACTTGTGGCTTCTGCAGGAGCATATACTATCGTTTCACAATCTGGTAGCTCGTGGTAAGTCTAGCTTGGGTCGTTTTGACATTATGGCTAACAATCAAATCTGCGATGTAGAATATGATATGGGATTTTCACTTCCAGAACCTCACTGTTGAGCTATATTTACCATAAAGACATGAGAGTGGTATCAATCTTCTCATCTAACTCTCAGCAAGAAAGCGAATGTATTTGCCAAAATGTCCTTTAAAGCCAAAACTTCAAGATCACCAGTAGTTTGAGGCTACAAACGCTTTGGGAAACCGTCTCCTGTTCAACATTATCACACAGTGTCTGGTCTGTACTCAGAGGACCAGTTTAGTTTTCCTCACATGAAAAATGCTTCCCTTCTGATTATTAAGACGCACACATAAAACTCCTATAGGTTCCTCTAAACCAGCGATAATCACTACAGATCGGCTGCAGCTCCGCATCTCTACACTGGAGACTTATTGCTAAATGTAAATAAAAACATTATTATCTTAAAGGAGGTCTGAAATAACACAGAGAAAGTAACAACAATGCTCTAATACTTGGTCATTAATATGTTGTGATATAGAGGTAGTGATTGAAGCATTGATTGACAGTAATAATAACAAACACTGAACAATGGACTCAAGCGTGGAAAAAAATAATCTCATCTCAGGAGAGTATAAATACAGAGCTTATCACACCGGCCACTGAAACAAAGTTCTTTAGCTCAAGGCTGACACACAAATGATTCAGCCATCAGCAGGATCGTATCAATCCCGGGGAGAGTACAGACATGAATTAGGGAGTTTCAAAGCTCCAGTTTGTCATGGAGATAAGACGTCACTGGTAAAATGTTCTCAGTAAAATTTAGCACAAGATCTGATTGAGTGTCAAAAATGGGTTCAAACTCCATGACCCGCCATAATGGGTCCTCTGAGCTCTGGCTTTAGCCCGTCACGCTGACTGACAAGCTGCCCAAGACCTCGTCCTTTCTGAAACAGTCACAGTTCAAATCCCCGTTCCCACCCAGCGGCCAGGCAGTCATGAACTAACATGGAGTTAAACCGTGAGATTCGCTCAGAATATAAACAAGTTATGTTCCAAATGAATAACACTCTGTCCATCCATGCAACAAAAACCGCCATGTTTCCCTTCACTGCACTGAGGAACGGCTATGTGCTTGGTTTCTGTGTGCTGCGGACAACACTGCCCCGCTGATTATTTGAATTACACATTATAATGTATATAGTCTCCCATTTGTGGCCTGTGTGAGCCGAGTCTGTTTAAATTCAATACATTTGTGTATCGGTTTAGATGCTGAGTGTATACATAGACGGCCACCCAGAGTGACTCTTTTATGCAGACGGATTAAAGATGAACAAACAAAACAAAGACGCACATTCTGCAATATAGAATATCTTTTCAATCAACTCGACAGAATTATAATAAAATATAAAACAGAGGCATATAATACAATATTAAATGAAGACTTTGCAGTAAATTGCAAATATGTGTATTTGCACACTCGGTGTGGCACAAACAAATGCTTATGGCTACCTGCATTCATTTCACATTGCATGTGTGCGGAAATATGAATGTATGTGTGCCTGCTATATAGTGAGATTGTGTGGGTCTGCATTTGCCGTGTCGTCTGTGTTCCTGGTATTATAAGTGTGAATGTTTGTGTGTGAAGCAGTGGACAGCCGCCAGGCCTCATTATTGTCATTCTCCTCACTGCCTAAAAGAGAGGCAAAGAGAGGCAAAGCGGCTGCTTTCAATCGAAGGAGCCGAGGGAAGATGGAGACAAAAGGCCCAAATTAAACAAATGCCGGAAAGCGGCTTGGAGAGCCAGCCCGTGGTCGTACGCTTTGAATGAGAGAGAACGGCTGCAGGGATATCCCATCTGGGTCTTTCAGTGGGGAGACCACACAGATACTCTTCATGCCAGCATTCAGCTCGACTAAAGGTCCACGCACACTGGGCTGCCAGTTCATGTGCGTGTCCTGTGTCCTTCTGGTATGTCTGAGTGTGGATGTGTCCATCAATAATCTGTGGCCGTTGTCTTTCAAATCCTCCGCACAAAAATTGGCCTTGACTTCACCCAGGAATCCGTCTCCATGTGATGTTTGCCTGCGAACAGCAAATTCCAACTTCCACTGAAAGCGTCAACACGTAAGGACACCTGCGTCGACGTCACATCCGTTGTTCTTATATATCAGTCGTGTTTCCACTGCTCTCTTGTATTTATAAGTTCAACTGAAGATCTAAACAACCTCCAAACCACAGGAGCTTGTGTGAGTGTGTCCACCGAGAAAGAATTTGTCTGAAATCCACGTCTCTTAAGCTGCGACTTCATCCCTCCACCCATGGGATGTGTTTTGTGACTCTAGATGTCTGTACGCACGTGTACGTGTGGACTGCATTGCCACAGAAGCAGAGGAGGTGGTAAGATGTTTGGCTGCACACACACGTAGATCTATATTCGGGCTGTAATGCTGCACTTCGCTACAACAGGTTCTTGAGTGTGTGCTTCCGCTAATATTCCCTTCAGTCTGAGGTTACTGGATGTCCAGGCGTCTGTATGCTCCATGGCACTGATGCTGAGAGTGGGCGATGAATCAACAGGGGTTGGCGGAAAGAAAGAGGTGAAAAGAAGGTGAGTAGAGACATCAAGTCCTCATGGCCTCACACCTGGAACAATGAACAATAGAGAGAGGAAGGCTTAAGCATCAAATCGTTTTTGACTGCACATTCTCACATGTATTCTCACTATTATATATTTACTTATGTTTATATTTATTTTAACTGCACTATTTTATGCCTTAGATTATCATTTTGTTTTTACGTTTACTTGTGTGATTTCCCCTTTTATATATACATATTTTATGAGCATTGTTGAAGGAACCTGAGACCAAATAAAGAACCTTGAACCTTAATAGTCAACCCACTCTACCACTCGAGTTACAACTGCTCCCAACAAAGCTTTTTCACTGCATCAAAAGTTCAAGCATCTGAACAACTGTCAAATTTGCAGAATCTGTAAAGGAAATGTGGGTTGGCTATAACAGAAGAGCAACAGGAGGATGCTCTGGAGCGAGAACATACTGTACAAGCTCAATTTGTACCAGAAACATCCTGATGCAGCTCAAGGTGCTTCATTGATTGCATTTTTCTAAATTTAGATTTCTAAATTATTACATTTTTGGAGCTCTATTTTCAATACTCTAGACCCCTGTCTGTGTATTGCTGTGTTTTAGTTACACTGACCTGCAGCGGTGAGGGTTGAGCCTCCGGTCTTTCCGGCTGCAGCTCTCGGCTCTGATGGTGCAGCGGCACTGACAAGACATCGCGTCCAGCGCCCACTTCCTCCCTCTGCAGGGGCGGCAGCGAGGCCTCTGAGATGGAGACGGAGAGGGAGAGAGGCTGGTGGGCGGAGGTGATGAAGGAGGAGGAAGACTTGGGGGAGCATGGGTCCTGGATGGAAGGAAGAGGGGAGTAAGAACAGTGTGGTTAGCTGCAGAATGTATTCATTCATTGATTAAGAAGAGTCCACAGCCATGATAGCAGCTCTGCTAATGCCAACATGCTCGTAATGACAATGCTAACATGTTTAGCAGGTATAATATTTAACATGTTCACCATCTTAGTTTAGCTTGTTAACATTGCTACTTAGCACTAAACACAAAGCGCAGCTGAGGTTGATAGGAATGTTATTAGTTTACCTAATTGAGTGCTGCAAGAATGAGTCCTAAAACCCAGAAATTAGTTAGCATTTTAGCACTTTTTGTTCCCTCGTCTTGAAGTCAATGGGTTTTTGGTTAGATGCTTGAAATAAGTTCTGTGGTTAACACAAGCTTAAGAAATTTTGATATTTTGTTCTGTGATATAAAGTAAATATCCCACTCGTGAATTTTGAAGCTTTTATGTGTCTTAAAAAAGGCGGTTACTAACAAGCGGCTAAATGAGACTACTAAACGTCATCGCGCCGACTCGTCCGCCTTTACAGGTTGATTGTGTATACTCGCGCTCATGCGACTGTGGTGTAATTCGTATATAGACGTTAGCTTTTTACTTCTGGCGATTGCATTCACACTTCAAAAATCATAAAAGTGGTGTTCATTTGTGAAGATTATCTTACAGAACAAAACGTGTAGGTATCATAAACGTGTGTTTGCCACAGAGCTTATTTTCTGCAATAATCCAAAACCCAATGGAAAAATCCCATTGGCTTTGGTATTGACAGACCCATTGGAACCAGGGCGATGCTAACTTCCTGGTTGGCCACATACCACATACATCCACCTTATGGTGGCGCTACAGGAAAGGTCAGGGGACCATCAAGTCTGTACTGTAGGTTTCATCATGAGGGGACCATGAATGTGACCAACACACCAACAGACTGACAGCCACGCTATGGGATAAATACAGGACCTAAAAGATTTTGCTATTTATCCCACACTAAAAGTGAAATGCAGGGCTTGTTTAAACATGCAGTGCCAGACTGAAACAAACCCACACAGTGTAGTGTGTGTGGGAGATGTGTGACTAATGTGAGATACTGTTTCCTTTGCTGCTGACAAACTTTCTGCTCTTTCTGTCGGCCTGTGTTCCTGTCCGTTACCATGGCTATAGTCACTTAGCTGCCTACGAGGCTTTCATTTTCTCCTCTAGACGCTCTGTACTTTCTCCGAGTCTGAGAAAGTTGCCTGCATCAGTTGGTCCATTAACCGGAGCTGGTTCTGCCTCAGTCTTCCCGGGAGGCTGGCGGCTTTAATGAAGTTACTTAATGAGGCAGAGAGGGGCCATCTTTGTTCAGACCCCGATGACCACGCCTGCCGCTGGCATGGAAAGAGGAGGTGGCATTTGGGAGCAAATTACACAGATTTCACCCCTGCCAGAGTCTGAATAAAGCCTGTTCTGAGTGATGGATGGGTGCTGAGGGACATCACACCCAAACCGAATCACCTCTGGCCCCCGTGGAGGCCGGAAATGACTGACAGCAAAGTGAAGGGGAAGCAGATGAAAAAAAGACTCTTTTATCCTTCACTGCTCAGGGCTGAATCCTGGGAATCATGGTACATGTAGCAGAAAGACACACACACACCCCAAACTCACCTGTTCCTCTATGATTATAGTGTTTCAAAGTGTCGTTATTGATCTTGAATGTTTCTAACTGACCTCATAAAGTCATGAATTATATACTATGTAATATAACTGATCACAGTAATAAATAGTTGCTACATACTGCGTTGTTACTATGAAGCTTACTAGTCGTACATGTTTAGTATTACACAGACGTGAGTCCCAGAGCTGTAGGCTGTATTTGTGTGTGTGTGTGTGTGTGTGTGTGTGTGTGTGTGTGTGTGTGTGTGTGTGTGTGTGTGAGACCTTGACTGCTGCGGCTGTAAAACAAATCGTCCTTCAGTAATAATGTAGACCAGATAACCTAGTTTTTGTTCTAATCCAAACATTCACACTGAGGCTGGCGGTATCTGTAAAATACTGACTAACAGAAGTAAAAACATCAACTTGTAACTGAGATAAAAAAAAAAAAAAAATCAATGTGTGTACTGAATATTTAACATACGCAGCTCTGATGGCTCCACTTGTCTTCTGTCTGGACTTTCCTCTCTCCTTTTTCTTGTCTGTTCTTGTCGGCTTCAGATAGGGCCTGGGAATATCAGACAAACTAAATGTTACACACATTAAACGGTCAGGAGTTTTTGGCACCTGTTGGAATTAAAAAGAAATATTAGTATGTAACAACAAACACCAAACTAAGATCAGTCTCCCTGCACCTACTGGGTGAATATATTAAATGTATCCATAGATGTGCTGCATGTCCTGGTTGAATGTTTGCTAAGATTAGTATTGCTTTACTTATTCTCTGATCAGACAGTTTCTGACTTAAATCATAGTTTTGTCTGTCTTCTATTCAGGAAAAGTTTGGATTCTTTGGTCCAACAATAAAAGAGTTTTGTAGAAAAACCAGTTTAAGTTCATATTTCTCAAAGGAAGGTATTAAAAGACGGTATTATTTTAGTGCTGGTACCGAAAGTCAGGTTTTTGTATCTGCACTAAGTTATCAAACATGTCAAACGACACCCAGCCCCCATATATTTAATCTCCAAATGTTGTTTTCACAAAACGCATAGCTTTTAAGTAATGCCCTAATACTAACATATGGGCCTTCAAAAAACACGATAAATCTCCTTTTCAAAACAGGAAGCTCACAGTAGAGACATTCAAGTGAGCTTCACATAAATTCTCTTGTATATAATTTCTAACATCAATATGATGATGATTTCTTTAAATATTCCTAAAGGACCTCATGATATTTGTCTGTTAGCTGTATTTTATTTTGCAACTTTATCCAACTTTGCGTTACTTTTCATTCATCATTCATGTCATTTGTCATATCATACAGTAACACAGGTTCTGTTGTAGCAACTCAACAGTGAGTTATTAATAGTTTTCTCATATGATATACTTATTAATGTTAGTTGCAAACAAATTCATTTAAAGTATCAGAGACAGAAGTTGACAAGAAAAAACTCTAATTAAGGATACCAGTATGCATATTTTAAAAGTTGTAGGACGAGTGGTGGAAAGTACATGAGTGCTATACTTGAATACAATTCTGAGGTACTTGTACTTTACTTGAGTACACTACCACTACATTTCAGAGGGAAATAATGCACTTTTCACTCCATTACATTTATTTGGCAGCTTGACTTACAAGTTATTTTGCAGAAAAAAAACCTGTGATGAGCACATAAAATGCTAATTATTGTTAAAAATCAAATCAAATCAAACCACCCAACTGTTTATGAAATATCTATAACATAAAAAAAAAGCTGCTTACATGTTAATGGACCAGCAAACAGGAGCCATTTAGCTGCATAATGGCAATTCATTTATACTTTAAGTCAGTTTTGCTGATATTACTTGTACTTTTATTTAAGTACGATTTTGAAACAAGGACTTTTACTTGCAACGGAATATTTTCACAGACTGGTTTTGCTACTGTTACTCAAGTAAAATATCAATATGAATACTGAATACAGATCACAGGAGGCTCCAATAATCGCTGATTACTGTCTTATCACACTCGCTGACATTAACAAAAATCAATGAAGAAGGTAAAACAATGACGTCAGTGTAGGCTACCAGTAGGAGAGAAAACATGGAGAAAATGGAGAAAATGTTCTGGAAACATTACACTTGGCTTGACTTGGGCCACATTGCCTGTAGTTTACCAAGCTCTCTCCCTATCCCTCTGCTCCTTATCATTTTGAGTCTTTAATTTTAAGTCTTTATTGAGCACAATCTGTTTTACTTTAATGTATGCTGGTTCCCACAACAGCAAAGTGCATCTGCTCACTGCTCTGGTTTTTGGTCTCTTTAATCTCATCTGCTATAAAGGACATTAAACTTTATCGAATGATGGGGACAGTCAGTGTTTACCAGCTTAGCTCTGACAATATTAAGAGAGTGTGCTGCTGTTGTTGTCTTTGGAGCTCTAATTTACTATCATGGATGCGTGACTCTGCTCCGTCAGTCTGCGAGAGAGCACATGGCAGGGGAGATAAAATCATCGCTACGGTGACAACAGGATGCGGGCCGTCCCAGGGGATGCTGGGAGAGTCACACAGATGCTAACTCACTGAGGGGTGCGCACACACACACACACACACACACACACACACAGAAAAAAATATTCTCACACACACACATGAAAACTTTCACACGCTTTATACCAACACAGAGAATGTACACATGCGAAAATACATGCAGAGATTCAGCAAACTCCGTCATGTAGACACATGAAACCTGAAGAGGGTAAAACTAAACTGTACACACACATACATTGGAATCCTTTATTTATGTCCACATCCTAACAGGATGTAGGAGGACATAAACATTAAAGATGCAATCATATGATTGTGTGGTTGGTCCTGCCAGTACGAGGTACACAAACAAACATCAGGGATCCAACAGAAATGTTCCTCTCACAGCGTACCGCTGTCAGTCCCGGCTGAACCTCAACTCTGTCAAAAAGATTCAAGGTGACAAATTGTGGACTGATGGTTTACGTATCTGCCAATCAGCTGACCAATCAGAGCAGACTGAGCTTTTCGGCACCGGGGGGGGGGCAGTAGCTCAAACAGAGCGTTTTCAGAGGGTGAAAAGAGGTGCTGAAGCACAGCCGGTATGAAAAAAATAAAGCCTAAAAACCTAAAAATAAACACAAAAGGTCCTCTTTAACAGCCTAAATTGTGTCCTGGAAAGCGAACATTGACATGTTTCTTCTTGTATTGACGTGACATTGATGATGTGAATTTGTTTATTTCTTGCATAAGAGGTGAGATATTGGCCCGAGATGTTGGACTTTTGCAGCAAGGAATGACAAAATGTTTGAAATCGTTTAAAGCCTTCTGTCCTCGGATGATGAATGTGAGAAGTAAGTAACCTTTTTTCCACACTATTATGCCACTTATGGCTCGTGGATTTGACTGAAACCCTCCTCTGACTACTTCCTCCTCATCAATAACATCATCAGCAGAATTATAAGAGCATCATTAGTGGATGTGGCTTCACAAACAGCAGGGTTTCATAAAGTGATTAGGGATGATGGAACATGACATTTCACAACAACAGCTCACTCACACACAATTAAAGAGGAATAGACACGGAGAGATTAATATGTTAAGAGGGGAAGAACAAGGGTAAAGAAGTGAAAAACAAAAAAGTGTTACCTTGTTGTAGGTGTTGGCTGGAATTGTTCTTTTAATCTGCAAACAGATGAAACAGTCGCTGTCAGTATGAAGGTGCAGTGAGGTCAATTAACAACAGGTATACCATGCATCTCTGAGCACAGACAGTGTGTTTTATTACCTGCACTCACACTGGCTGTGCTCGACAAACGGCAGCTCGATGAGCTCGTGTTTCATGAAGGAGGTTCTCATCAGCTGCACACAGATCAGAAAATATTCAAACGTCATCTCACTGCCTCCAACATTAATCATCTACGCTGTAGCGGGTAGGGATTTAGAGCGTGTATATACCTCCATGGTGAGTGTGTGTGTGAGCAAGGGAACACACTCCAGGGCCTCGTCAGCACAGCAGCCACCACACCGCCTCACCGACACGCAGGACGGGACGAAGAGATGGTGCGTCTCCCCCGGCAACTCCCGCCAAACATCCACCAGCGTGTCCCGAGGCTCGCAGCCGCTCCGCGAGTAAACCTCCAACCACCGCCGTACTGGTGGAGAGAAATCAATACAGTCATGATTTCATTTCTCTCTGTCTAACAGCTCCATGAAGTAGTGCAGGCATCTTTGTAGAACAAGGGAGCATACCTTCTCGACCTTCCCTGGATTTTGGGGAGTCCGCTGGCCGCCAGTGAGCAAGCTGGAATGGGAAATAAAAGTAATGAGCTCATGTGAAAAGCAACGTTTCGATATATTTAGGTTTTCCTAGTCAAGTTGACCTGTTGGATATCATTCATCAATGCACTTCAGAGTCATGACAAGGGGTTTAATTTCAGTCCAGCAAAAAAAGATGAATAGTAGTCAGTCAAAAGGGGGGTACATTTTAGCAAAAGGGGGGTACATTTTAGTACTTTGGTAGGTCATCATCAAAGAAACACAATCATTTTCTATACTTATAATACAGGTTATCGATATCATAACATATCCTGCTGTTACTGATCAATAATCAAGATTTATTTTTTCCGAGCTAACCATTATATAACAGTAATTGAGCTATTGGCTGCAACCTCCTGTTTGACATTGCTGTGAAAAGGCTGCTGGTGCATATCGAATCACACAGATCAAAGTATTTCCTGTTAATGAACACCACAGTATTTCACACCCGGCATCTGAATATGACAGGCTCAGTAATGCATGGTGATAAATGACAGGAAGAAAGTGAAAACTCTGAACTTTGATACACAGATATCACAAGAACAACAAGAGTATGCTGTATGACAGCAAAAACATGTCTCATTTTGGGCTCTATTTTGAAGTATTTCCTGCAGGGACGGGGTCCATTGGTCCATTTGAGCATGTAACTGAAAATGTCTACGTTCACGACCAAAATTCAACCATATTTTCAACAACATGACTGTACTAACTGAACAACATGAGGGAGGGACCTACTGGATTTTTGAACGAGTTGTACCTGCTACCTTTGCCCTCAAGTCTATCACCTGACTGCCGTTTGAAACACATTCAGTAGCCGCGCAGGGGTAGATAGTGAGAGTATATCTGCCACTGGATTTCTCAACAATGAACTGTTACAATCAGTTGTGTAGCTGGGAGTTGAGCAAGCAAGACACCTATTACTATTTTATAGAAGAGCTGCAGGAAGACCACCTACTGCAGCTCCTGTAGTACAGATGATTTGTTCTGGCAGTACTATCAATGCAATATATAATACCATCTACTGCAATTAAACTTGCATGTTGCCCACATGCAATTTCCACTCAAATACAGTTCCCTATAGTCCTCTGGGAGGGAAAATAACCACCAAATACAATTCTAAGGTGCTTGTACTTCACTTGAGAAATTCCATTTTCTGCTACTTTATACTTCTACTCCACTACATTTCAGTGGCAATTATTGTACTTTTTATTCCACTATATTTATTTTACAGCTATAGTTACTCATTAATTTGCAGATTAAGATTTTACATTAAAAACATATAATAACCTTAAAAAACCCATTATAATTAAATATTAAACCAGTGGTTCCCATCTTGTTTGGTTTGTGTTCCTTTACAAAAACAAGAACAGTGTGTAGTTGCCTCTTGTTGTGATTGAGATGTCTATGAGTTCCACCTAAGACAGGGATTTACCCTCTAAAACTTCTTGGACGGTTTCATTAAAACAAATAACAGCAAACATTTGAGAAAAGTCCAAAAATGAAAACAGATTTGTGTAGCAGAAGTTAGTTTTTTCTTCTGTCGGCTCCCATTAACCATCTCATTAAGTGCTACTTGTGACCCCTCAGATCTATCCTGTGATCTTTTGGAGGGGCCCGACCCCTAGGTTGGGAACCACTAAACTAAACTACCTAACTTTGTACAAAGTAAATAAACCAAGCTCCAACAATCTAATAATGGCATAATAACATAAATAGCCACAGGGGAGAATTTACTGTGGAACAAGTACTTTTACTTTTGAGATTAGCTGATGATACTTCTGTAATAAGTAGATAGGTAGTAATACGTAATACTAAGTAATACAGGTCTTTTACTTGTAATGGAGTATTTAACATTGTTGTATTGGTAATTTTACCTAAGTAAAGGATTTGAATACTGAAAGAACACACAGAAAAAGAAACAAATTTTATAGCTCTCAAAAACACACACACTGCCGTTATTGGACTATGTGTGTGTGTGGACCAAGGCCACTTGTAAGGTAATGTAGACTTTGTCCAGTTGCCCCCCCTTAAACTGCTCCACCCCCTTCTACCCACCCACACTGGTTTGGCCCACATTGATTATGAGCTAAGCTGGGACTGAGGCCATTTTGTGACTGGTAGGATGTGAGCTTAAGTAAGTGTGTCTTTTCTGTATCAGTCTTTGAGACGGGGATAAGATTGCCTCCTTTTGGCAGCCACACACACACACACACACACACACACACACACACACACACACACACACACACACACACACACACACACACACACACTCCCGAGTGCCAGCCCAGTGCCATCTGCACTGGTTTTGCTGTATGTCTATTGTCTAACACGTCTAACTCCCAGCCACTCCCAGAGCACACTGGGCCAAGTGTGTGTGTGTCCTACAGCTATACACCATCTCCCCCACACTGGAGGAAAAAGGATGACCCCTTTTCCAGATAATCTGTCAGAAGAGCAGACAGCATGAAAGCAGAGCGTCTCGGGTGAGAAACGGCGGCTGTGAGCAGGTGAAGAGTCACGCTGCTGTGTGTCATGTAGCGTCTAGGATGATGCATCACTAAAACGCAGCAGAGCAAAGTCAGGGCTGGATCCCACACCGCTGCAGAGCACTGCCTGTTCCTGATACAAGCCTCCAGACATAAATAAAGAACCAGCACATGCAGGTCTCTCCATGTATGTGGGCCTGCTGCTGTGTGTGGAAAATGTCAGTATGAACATTTCTTATCAATGGTATCTGATAATAACAATAACCCTCTTTTTAAATTACACAAGCAAAACTTGAAGTCCATACAGAATTATCCGTACCTGTCAAGTGAGGCGCCCTTTAGTATTTATAAGAGTTAATTCACGGCTTTAAAGCTGAAATAATTAGTTGATTGATCTATGAGTCAATTTGCTGAAAATTAATTGGCAACAATTTTGATTTTGGAATAATTGTTCAAGTAATTTATCAAGCAAATATATCAATTATTCTCTCGTTCCAGCTTCTCTAATGTGAGGAATGCTACATGTTTCTGTTTTATATCAGTGCTAACTGAATATCTTTGGGTTTAAGACTGTTGGTCAGACATAAGCAATCTGAAGACTTTGTACTGTAGGGAATGGGAATCGTGGAGCATTCTGGGACGCACCACCATTTTTGGAGGGTAGCATACGGAGCTACGGTAGACTATCATTATATATCACCGTCTGTCATCTGTCAATCATTCATCATTAGAAATGTATAAATTACGGGCGAAAGACAAACACCCATATAAAGAGAAGCTGGCAGAGGTAAAGGGGCCATATATTACAAAATTTAAGTTAGTTAATGGTATCGATTTTCACGAATTAGGAGGACCTTGACAGCTTGCCACCATTACGGTCACTGATGTGTTTTGGCGCCTCACCTGTCAGCAGAACAAATTCTGTTAATCTTTGAGGGCTGATGCTCAATTTACAAACGGATAGATTTAGGACATTAAGATCTTCAAGCCAAATGCCAACTACACAATCATCCAGACAAAGATAAAATAGCTAATATTATGCTAACAGATTACTAACAAAACGTCGGCTAATACTGCATAATTAATCTACCGGTATCTTGCAAAATGAAACCCATAACGTTAGCCTCCCTTTGTGTCTGACTGTATGCTATATATACTACAATTCGGCTTTTGAATCTTATTCACTGTGCAGTGTTTTGTGTTAGCTTTTGACCCAAAAATGGCCGACTTGCTGTCAGTGACGTCACATTCCCATACAGACTAGTAAACCAACTCACTCTATTCATTGAAAGAATAATCCACAAATAATTGATAATGAAAATAATAGTTGGTTGCAGCCCTTAAAGGCTTTATTAATGTTAAATAACTCATCCACTAGCTCATGCTCTATAGATTGGTTATGAACAACTTTTGGGTCGTCTGCTCTGTCTTCTTTAACTAACGCTAGCTCTTTAGTTCATCAGGAATGGTTAATGTTGATAATTTAATGGAATAGTTAGCAATTTCGCTTTCTTACCCAGAGTTGTATGAGAGGTTCGACACCACTCTCATGTCTGTTCAGTAGCCACACCTAGCTGCCAGTTAGCTTAGCTTAGCTTAGCACAAAGACTGGAAATAGCTAACGTTAGTCTGGCTCTGTCTAACTGTTAAAAAACCAGCCTACCACCATCTCTAAAGATCACTACTTATGTTAAATATGTACATATTGCATCATATTGTTCTAATAAGTACAAAAAACTAGGCCCTAAGTGTAAAAACGACAATTCCTGTTTTATGGGCCTTACCTGCCGTCTAGTCCTTGGCCCAATAGTTGCTAGGCAACCAGTGGAGACTCCAGGAAGTTAACGTTACTGACAAAAAAAAACGTTTTTACCATTATTGTTTTTTACGGATTTAAACGACATTAACTAGATATGCTAGTTTAAAGATCTTTAGAGGTGCTGGTAGGCAGATTTAGTTATTTTTTGGACAGAGCAGGCTAGCTGTTTCCCCCCGTTTCCAGTCTTTATGCTAAGCTAAGCTAACCACACCTCCTCTCATCAAACTACCGCGAATAAGCATATTTCCCCTAAAAGTCTGCTGACTAATCCTTTCATTAACAACAGTATGTTAATGCAGAGCAACCGTCCATTCATTATGTTAATGAATGGACGGTTAATGAATGGATTTCTGTCCAGCTGTCCTGCCTTGCTAATGAATTCTGCTAGCTAAAAAAGACAAAACTGGAGGAGGATTTTCCACAAACCTGGCAACCCGAAAGTTATTTTAATTATTTTTCACAGCGCATTAACTCTTTGTATGAGGTGCCTCACTAGAAAGTGGCACTGAATTATAGTGAGAAGAGACAATAAATACTACAATGTTGCTTTGAACTAAATAAATGATAACGTCCTACATGAGTATTATAGTAATTGGACCCTAAATGACAGGTGTCATTGACCTAGGGGGGGATAACTTCCACACAGCTAAAAGTCCCACATGTTCTCCACCAGACCAAATTCACACAAAAGGATGTTACTTTGTGTCCATCAATACAAGCTGGAAATAAACCCGCACAAGCTCATAGGTGATGGCAAGCTGACCACCTCAGACATGAAGTCTTTTCGGGTCAAACACAGGCCTATACATAGCCTACCTTGGCATGGGAAGTCGGTATTCTGGTGAGCAGCAGGAATTGAAACATTCCTAGAATAACTTGAAGCATAATCCCCATTGTGCAGGAGTCCAAGGGGCACGCAAAAAAATATTTTTTGGACCAATCCAAAAAAAAGAAAAAAAAAAAAAAAAGGTGGCTTGTCCTTCCTTGGCCTCTGTGTCCGATTAAAGACGCAGAAATCCCGCTTTCATTCCCCAGTCTCCCTTCCTTGAAAGGACACCCAGGGTGGCATCCTCAGTGTTGGAATAATAACTTTATCTTGTTGCATTTGAGACTTGATCATCTAAAACTAGCAGGAGTCCAACCCTAAACTCAATTTCAATTAGACACTGGTGAAGTGTAAAATAACCCTCCAGTGATTTTAACATAAAAATCTGCCACTCTCAAGTAATAATTAATTAATAACAGGCCTATCTATGACCTTAAAATCCTGATTTTTTTTGATGAGACTTGTTTAAACTTCCTCCCCTGTAGTATTTATTTTATCTGTCTATTAGTCCTGATCCCATTGAACCGGTGTGGAGGTCCGGGGGTGGCGTGACTGGAGGATCATCCAGATTCCCGCTGAAACGTGGTGCGATCATTAAAAAATCCTCTTGTGTGCCTGAAAGAAAAATCATCCAGCTATAGGACGTTTATCCTGTAAAGATCCGACGCTTTTAGTCCGACGTGCAGAGCTGGACAGTGCCGCATATTCCGCTCCCCGGCTCGGTCACAGCCTCTCCACACTGTCGCTCCCTCTGAAAATGTGACGTCCCCCCCTGTAGGCGCATCTTCCCGATTTTTTTATCCTCTTATAAATAAGACTGGAATAACATCCTCCACACTGACATGGCAGCACCGATACACCAGAGCAGCAGGGTATAGTCCGCAGACAGACAGACAGACAGAGAGGTCCGGAGAGGTAGCAGTCTCTCACTAGTTGTTGTGTTTCCTCATTTCCTTTTGCCCTTGAGACGCACGCAGCGTAACCATTGCGCTGCCAACTTTTCCCAAACGGGACAGGCGCACTGAGTACAGGTGCAGCGTCTCTGCTGGTCCCACAGTGGGGGGTCTGGGGGGCCTCCGGGGACCCTTTGCAAGTGGGGAGCAGGGCTGTTGCTGCCACTGAGGACACTGGGGTCATGTCCTCGGTATTATTTCTGCACATTTGGGGGGTTTTGGGCTATAAGGGCTTATATTCTCCTGGTATAGGTTAAGATCTGAAACAATTGGTCGATTAATCAATCAAGTCGATTCACAGAAAATTATTATTCCTCTATGATAGTGATCTGTTTTGGGCAAAATAAGCAATGTCACCTTGGAAATTGTGGTGGGGATGTTCCCCGATTTTTTTATACACTAAAATGATAAATCGAGAGAATTATCAGCAGATTAATCTATAATGAAAATAATTGTTAGTTGCAGCCCAAATGGCAAACAAAACAATAAAGGACTCCGTATTTATTCACCACAGCTGTTTTCCTGGCAGTATTGAGAAGGCTGTGTCATAGCCTTCATGTTGAGTAATAACATTTTACGAGTCTGTGACTTCATAATTTCCTAATAAATTCATCTAATACCAAATCATTTCCTTGGAAGTTTTCTGGAAAGGGCAATGTCATTTGGTAATTATAAAATATGAAAAATAAATAAGAATTGTAACCTTTTGATGCGAAGTGGTGGGTTGATATTGTGGTGTTGTGGGTATTTTTAACCTGGCCCGCTGTCAGGGGGGGGGGGGGTCAAAGGGTACAGATGAACCCCCGCCCAAGGCCTAGGGGGGGCCCATGCAAAGGTCTACGCTTGACCCTTAAATGGGATCAAGCACAACAATTTACTTAATGACCTACTATATGTCACTGACAGTACAAGTTAAATGCATTTACAGATTAAAACACCTTTCAGCTTCAGCTTTCACCGACCCAGGAAGTGGCGAGGTTCGATAGAGGGATGCGCACCGCAAAGAGGAAATGCGCCATCTGCCCCTAGCTGGCTACCGTTTCCCCCTAGCTACTGTTTCCCCCTAGCTGACTACTGTTTCCCCCTAGCTGACTAGTGTTGCCCCCTAGCTGGCTACTGTTTCCCCCTAGCTGACTACTGTTTCTCCCTCTGGCTGGCTACTAAATATCCTTGTGGAAAGACCTGATCAGGGGCTTAAAAAAATAAAAGCCAGGGTACAGAGAGAACAATAAAATGAAAGGATCAGAGAGATAATCCAAATTTCTGGCCAAAGAAACGTGTGAAGAAGCACCAGGTATGACAGGCGAAGCCGAACGTACAAAGGTGAGGCGCTAGGCAGACTAGCAAATAAAAGCCGCAGTAGCGGGCTCAGTTTTAAAGCTAGAGTGAAGATACTGGTATCATATGAAACTAGAAAACCTGGAGTCGGGGTGGATGAGGGGCCCAATTTGGAAAGTCTGTCCCCCTGTCCATAATCCCTAAAGGCTGGCCTGTTTCTAACATCCTTGCTACGGCCCTGGTGAGAAAATATTATTATACTTTCATTATATTTTAACTCTCTAAATGTGAACACAGTGAATGTGAGGTTACTCTGCCCCAACTTACTCAATTAAAATTCATCTCAAATGTTTGTTTTGGGACAGAATCATATCAAATAAGACCGTGCGGTGTAAGGGTCACTTTCCTATTAATGATTTATTTTTCCACTCCATATCACTATCTACTGTTTTCCAAACAATAAATAAGAGGGGCATGCATGTCAGACACACAGAGTATTATTTCAGAGCATGATCTGACACACTTTACCTCTGCTAATCATTAAACTAAAGATAAAAGTCAATTAAAACTGTCTCTATAGGTGGTTTTGCTGTGTAGTGTGTGTGTGTTTGTGTGTGGAGTCATGCCAGAATCTCAGAGTCATTATAGTGTGTTTGGGTTATGACAGGGCACTCACACGCCACATGAGGGTGAGGGTGTCTGTAAGCTATGTTGTTATCTCCAGCTGAAGTCTCAGGACAGGGGCCGCTGGTGACAAGAACACAGAGAAGGAAAAAGGCAACATCTCTTCTTAAAACACAATTCACACGGTAGTCCTGTTCATAAGTTCAGTACATACTTGTGCAAGTATTCTTTAAAAAACAACAACAACCAGTCTCTTTTCCATGATGTCACCAGCAAACAAATGTTGCGTACCCAGGATGTTCTTATGAATGGTCTCATGACCAAAATGAAATAGAGCTTTCATGTGAACGTAAATATGCAAACAAATATGCTGTTGACTGTATCTGTAAAGGCAGTTTTCCAGTTAATCACATGTGCAGCTCCAAAGAGATGTAAAAGAGCAGTTAATATTCACTTTCAAGGAGATAATGGAAAAATAAACTTGTGAATTCTGACGTGGGGCAGATCAATAATTACCTAATTATAACAGTACTGACGCTTCTGTGTGGTTGCTCATTAAAAAGGTCTACGTCAGGACGTCTGAGCCTCTTGCTAACTTTTAATTTCAACGCAGAAAGATATCGGTGAAACGGTAAATTCACTTTTAATGAGTCCCTTTCCCAAAAAATAATCTTAAAATAAGAAAATATATACGCAGTGTCTGTTCTGTATTACGTAACCAGAACTGAAGCATATGTGAATGAGAGACAAAACAAAAAGGGAAAGTAATGATTGATGAGAAAAAGTTGATCTTTTAATCATTTCCCTCTGACATCCCTTCAAGGAATAGGTAAGGCAACAAACTTTAATATCTAAAAACTGAGAGGAAACGGAGGTAAGAGTTGAAATAACCAGTGTACTTCTTTCCATTCAATGTGAACATTTTCATAGTCTCATTATTAATACAATAGTTTGAAAATATTTAAACGACTCGGTTTCTTTTCAAGTCATAATTTCTACAGTAACACCCGGATCCAGAACTGTGAAAAGTAAACAGGCATTGCGCATGTTTCGACCACTTTGCTTGACATACCATTATCGCCGAAACGTTTGACTTTGCTCGTGTTATACTTCACCCTTCTCAATCGCCCCCCCGCCCCCCCGAACAGTCTCATCAGACCTAAGAGAACATTACGGAGCGTCCTCGTGTGCAAACCAATGTGTGATTTTAATCAATGCAAGTCTCTTTCAGCAAGAAATGTGTTGGCATTACAGTTGGTCCATCTCGTCTTGAGAAGATCAACTCATTCGCTGTTATCTGTGAGCCTCACTAACCCAGCAATGAGGCTGTGGACAATAAATACCACGTTACTGTGAGTTCATTAGAGGCAGTTTAAACAGTGTTCATCATGGCTCCTTTGGACAAGAGCATGTGCACAGTGTAGCTGGATCCTTTCACGACCGTTCACGTAATTTCAAATATTCTATATAATGGTTCAACGTGCCGGTCCAGTCTGATGTGCAGCTCAGCTTCGTCATGACCAGATGAAACCCTCCCCCGTCATCACACCCATGTTCTGTGTGTCTTCAAGTCCTCAGCATCACAACTGAGGACAATCACATCAACATGTTTCGTTTAAATATAAAAATAAAACCTTTAAAATCCTAAAACAAGTACCGCATCCAGTCTTCCGCCTTCTTCCACCTGCTGGCAGCTCAAACTCCATCATCACAGAGCACAGCCGGAGACTCTCCTACTTGTCCTCTCCGTCGTTGCGGATGTTGTATTTCTCCAGAAACTCGGCATGTTTCTGCCGCATGATTTCCGTCTGTTTCTTAAAACCGTTGATCCTGAGAAACGGCACACAGAAGACACCTTTACACTCAGCTCCATAATCAAGAATCAGCTGTGCCACCAAACAGATGAAAAACAGGAATAAATTTAAAGAGGACCTATTATGCTTTTGTGCTTTTTCCTTTTCCTTTAGTGTGTTATCTAATTTTTTGTGCATGTAAAAGGTCTACAAAGTTACAAAGCCCAATCCACACCGAAACACGCCTTGCTTGAAGTCGTGCCTTTTCTTCCTAACGTGGTGATGTCATCAAGTAACACATTTGCATGATACCTGCCTAGCGGCTAGTTTGGCATGTCCTCAAACAAAGCTAGTTAAAGCGGAGGGGGGAGGGGGGAGGGGGGGGCTTGTAAACACGTCTTGTAGAAACCCAAAACACAAGTATGAACATGAAAATGAGCATAATAGGTCCTCTTTAAAAGGGAGTTTGTGGACTCACCTGGCCCTCTCTTTGGATTCATTGTAAATTTCTGTGATGACTCGATCTTTCTCGTCCATGAAGTTACTGTGAACTTCTTCGAGTTTCCTGAAAGAGTCGGAGAAACACTTGAGTTACGACGACGCTCGCGGAATAACTTTGCTTGACCTAAAAACTCGTCGCTCAGCAGGCACACTGCATGCTCAGTTGTTGCTTTACGAGTTTGTACAGCTGTTGTAACAGCTCTTCAGATCACAAAGACGTGAATCTCCACAAACACAAGTGGCACAGAGTCAGAGTGTGAAAACAAATACAAGGTCACATGCCATGAGGTCGTGCCAACACACATGGCACAGAGACATATCCGCAAACAATCCTATTCATCTGGATGTGAATGTGCAGCAAAGACAACTCAACAAAGCGAGGGATGTCAGGAAATAGGAAGGATGGACTACAGTGGGAAGTCCGATAGAAGATTCTAGCACGGATAGTGTTGTCTTTCTAACATTCACCTCTTCAATGCTTAATGATTTCCCTTTAAAAGTGTCTTCATCAAGTGCCTGTTTTGTACCTGAAGAAGAATACGTGGGCTCCGATGCTGAGCACCATAGTGAGGAAGCAGTAGCCCACCAGGCGGGCGTTCCTCCTCCTCTTCCTCTGCCACTCCTCCGCCGTCGTCTTCTGCGCTTGAGACTGACGAAACTGCTCCCAGTAACGAAGGTTATCATGGGTATGCGTACTGATGGTAGAGTAGTCCAAGAAGAATCATGATTAGTGACATCAAAATCAGGAGGACAGATGGTACAAATGTCAAAAACAGTCTTAACTGAAGCAATAATGAAGTCTGAGGGACTATTAGAAACTTTCTAATTCTGATTCTTCCACTTGGCTGTTGGAAGACAGGAAATTCTCCCTGATTTTCTGTCTTTTCTCTAACTACTCTATTTTCTAACTTCTCTAATTTAACTAGGAAAACTTGAGATGTTAAATCTCAATGGTTTATCTGGATATGAAATTTGAACAGCAACAAAAAAACATTTGCTGAAGACTGGTAAATGCTATGTGCAGAAACAATGTCAAAAGCACAGTTTCTAGACTTCGGCACAAGGTTGAACGAAACCTGAAACATCAAACTGTGCAGCACCTCCATCAAGGCTTTTCTATAAATTAGGGCGGTCAATCGATTAAAATATTTAATCATGATTAATCGTATGACCGTCCATAGTTAATCGCACATTTTTTATCTGTTCAAAATGTACCTTCTAGGTTTTCTAGTTTCATTTGATGCCAGTATCATCACTCTAGCCGGAGAACCCGGAGAAAACCCACGCTAACACGGGGAGAACATGAAAACTCCACAGAGAAGGGCCCCAAGTCGGGTTCGAACCTGCGACCCACTGCGACCACCGTGCCGCCCACCTACTGGAAATCTAAATCTAAATTTCTGATCAATAATTGCAGGGATAATTTTCCTTCTTTGAGAAAGTACAGAGATTAATTCTTCATGCAGCGTTGCTGCAGCAGTTGAGGTTTCAGTTGTTCAGTCCTCACAAGAATAGCATGTCCAATGAGAGTGTTGCAGCTAAAAAAATCTATCCCAAAAGGCCATGGTTTTTCAAGTTAAAACTGCATGTCTAAAACATCCGCCATTTATCTGTCTCCCCCCCCTACATTAACAGGGTTAAAGTGTGAGGATGAAGGTCAGGTTCTGTAAGACTAATAAGCAAACATAAACTGACAGATTGTATATATGTTCACCTGGCTCTGTAGCTGGTGTGACTGGAGGTAGATCTGAAGGCATGGCCCCCGCCGTATGGATGTCTGATTTTGAAGTCGTACTCCTTCCTGCTCGGCTCTTTGCTCAGCACTCGGTAGGCCTCGTTCAGCTCCACGAACTGGCTGTGCAGCGCTGGGTTGGATGGGTCGCTGTCTGGGTGCAGCTGCATGATGAATGGGTCAGTTATAGTAATGAATCAAAGCCAAACAAAAACTACAAACCAAGACATATATTCTAGTGCAGACAATCTGGACGTATACTTGCATCAACACACACAAAAATGTTTCTTTCTGTTAAACAAATGCATTCAAATGTATGGTTTGCACTTACAACCCTATCTCTTTCTCTAAAGGGTCAGTTGTTTCATCCCTCAATTATGCCAAAACCACAAGGTAAATACACATGAACATCCTTATTTACACTGGGAGCCACAACATGAAAACAAACATCTAGAAAGCCCACTGTGGGAACAGTTAAAAAGCAGAAACTAAGCTGTGAAAGGCTGCCCTCGTGTGGCGATACACTTTCTTGTTAACAAATTTGGACCTTACCTTCTTAGATTTGTCAAAAAATGCATTTTTAATTTCCTCCAAGGAGGCATCAGATTTGACTCCCAGTTGTTCGTAGTGGTTCACAGCTTTTCTGTGGTTGAGAAAGCAAAGAACTCAAAATCAAACAAAATACAAAGTCCCTACACACAAGTTGTTTTCAGTAATTCTGATTCAATCAACACACATATATACACAAAAGTCTACCTGTGTGCATAGCTCTGGGAGAGCAGACGCAGCCCTCTCTTGCAGCACCAAAGACAACTCTGACAAAGACGCAGCTGAGCCTCCAACTGCATGATTGGAAATTTCTGAGGTTCTACACAGCAGACCTGTGCAAAGAAGCAGATATTGAGTGTCATCACTGATACAAAGAGCATTACAGGAGAAGCAGGGATATATTTAAAATAAAAATCTTGAGGACAAAACCAACACTGGAGGGGAGTTTTGTTTAAAACATTTTTGGCGGCTAGAAACAAAACCAAAAGACGGAATTGGCTGCACACAAATCCCCCAATCATGGACAACTGGATTTCAATTGTTAATCAAATAAATTGTATGCCTTTACCTTAAGACTACCATATGAGCAATACATGAAATAGCAAAACTTTGACTACTAATGTGTCTATAAGATACAATCTATTGCAAATGTCATTTAAAGATCCTGATCCTGTATAATTATTGTGTTGCCTATGTCAACCCGACCCCTTTAGCTTGAAAACATATTGATAAAAGTAAAGTTTAAAATACTGAGATTAGGGCCGTCAAAGTTAACGCGATAATAACGTGTTAACGCAAATTTGTATCAGCGCCACTAATTTCTTTAACGCATTAACGCAACTTGCGATTTTTAGGTTGTAGCGAACTAATTTTTACCAACCATGTCATACTAGCTTGTCACGAAGGGGGCTAAATAACGCTCCAAACTTGCCCCAAATTTTGGCAAGGAATAGCTGTCATGGCCATTTTCAAACGGGGCCCTTGACCTCTGACCTCAAGATATGTGAATGAAAATGGGTTCTATGGGTACCCACAAGTCTCCCCTTTACAGACATTCCCACTTTATGCATGTTATGATTTGAGCATATTTTTATGCTAAATGCAGTAACTGTGAGGGTTTCTGGACAATATTTGTCATTGCTTTCTGTGTTTAAAATTGATTTCCATTAATAAATATATACATACATTTGCATAATGCAAGCATATTTGTCCACTCCCATGTTGATAAGAGTATTACATACTTGACAAATCTCCCTTTAAGGTACATTTTGAACAGATAAAAAAAAGGTGCTATTAATTTGTGATTTCCTGTCTTTACCCTTCAGTGTGTTTCCATTGAAAATGACGGTGTCAGCAACTTCCCCCTCATCTGTTGACACGTGATCTGACTGAGGACAACAACAGGGGACGAGGTGAGTAAAATATCTCTGATTAAGGACTAATCGAACAACACCAGCAGCTGGTCCTAGGACCTTTCTTATTATCTGGTGAAACTTAAAACACAACTTGTCATTCACTTTGTGCAGCTTTGTTCTTGGGGGCGTGTTGACCCAATGCTATCTAAGTTAGTTGTATATAGTTTGAATTAAAAATGAATACTTTAGTTACTTTCGTTACTTACACCACCGGCTACAGACTGCTGCTCGTTTGCACATGAATCCTTAAATGAAATAAACTGTAACATAAAGAGCAAACAGCAGGAACACTTTGTTCTGCTGTCTGAGCAGCTGAGCTAACGCTAGCCGTTCAGCTACTCTGTGCTATTGTTATCTTGCTAATAACGACATTAATTCAGCTAGTGGTGTCGTTTAAAAGATGAAAAACAAACGTTCAACAATGCAAAGCCACAATTTAACAAAGAAAGGTGACATACCAGCAGGACTCAGTCACAACAGAAGCTGTCCGGTTGCATAAACTCAGCTGCGTCAAGTTAGCTACAACAAAACCGGAAACAGGGAGATACCCCCTTTAAAATAAAGTGCGTTTTTTTTTTTTTTTTTATCACGACAGGGTATTTTAAAATATAATATTCAACAGAGCAGACAAATGTAATTATGTTACCAAACTTTTTTTTTGCCAAGGCCTATGGCACACGCCTAACTTCTATTAAACTGTTATTTGAGGAACTTGTAACGCATTGACTAATTTATGATTATGACCGGAAGTTGTTGTTGATTCAAGGCAGCTTACACCTATACTATGCTAGTCTACATACTCAATATGTGTACTATCGTTCAACATACTTTTGTGTGAATAATATAATACAGTAGTTTGTATCTTTTTTTCCTAATGCCAGAGTTTATTTTATATCAAATTATAATCATTTAATACGTCAAAAGTCTTAATGGCTTTTTTTGTTTTTAATATTGGGTATGATGGTGCTATACTGTTTGAATTAATTAATAAAGTGCAGGAAAGTTGGCTTGGTTCCTGACCATTTTATCTTATGAATATGAAATTTTCCAAAAATAATAAATAATTGCATTAAATACAGCGTGTTATTTCCAATCTTATCTTGAATGTATAAAAAAAGGTATAATTACATCAAACATATTTATTTCAACATTCATCCTAAGTTTCTGTATCTTTTCGGACGCACTGAGCAGTAATTTACGTCACTTCCTGAGAGCCTCCTTGCAGGTTGGAGACGGGTAACCATGGTAACCCGTGCCAACCTCATGTCACCAAAACGGGGGTTTTGGGGAGAATCAAAGTCTGAAAAAAATTTAAAATATATATTACACCTAGCAAAGTGACATTTTATACTTACAGTTGAATTGGAGCGTTACTGATGTTTTTTTTATTTTTTTTTTTATTTTTTTTTTATTGAATTCTTTCAACAATACAGTTTTCATGGAACAAAAAAGGAAGATTTTACATCATAACTCATAAATCCTCAATATTATGACATGGACAACATGAGATTGAAGACAGAAAAGAGATAAAATAAAATTACATAAAATTAAAATAAAAACATAATAAATAAAAATAAAGCAACAATGACATTTAGTACAAGGGAAATGACCAGATATATTTTAACTGTATATAGTTCATTTGTTAATATTTTCTTTACGTTATTGATGTTACAGAGCTGTCTGTTAACATCCGGTATGAATGTTGTCGTCACTACCGCATTGCATTGTGGGATATTTATGCCGCCCTAGTGTCCCATGTTGGTTACATACTGTGATATTTCACCGGAAATAGTATGCAATTCGCTTACTAATGGTTTCATATTAAGGTTTCGGACATACTAAAACATCTCACTGTTTTAACGTACTAAGTGGTAAAGTTAGTTTGGAATTTCGGCCGCAATTGATTTAGTTATACAGTATACAAATGAATAAAACATGCGCAATAATTAATATTTTACACAGCTGTCAGTAAGATATTTCTGATGAAGTGACATATAGCCCACATGTAGTGTCGGGCTCTGGTCACAGGATGGTGATAATGAACATATTTTACCGTCTGACTAAAAAAAAAAAGGAGGAAGAAACTCCACTTGTCTTGGCTGTTTTTATAAGCCTCCGCTTCCACCCACCTAGGAAGGTAAGATACACGTTTGTGACCAAATTTAACATATTATAATAGTTGTCTAGGCTACTTTTAGTAACGTTACACTTTATAAAATGCAGGCTTAGTCAATGGTCCTTATGTCTGTGCTCAGCAGCAGGCTGAACTAAAAAGTAGTTCGTCTCTGAAGTTGTCAGTGAAATAATAACTGGGTGTGATATGTGTGGGTGGACTATGACTTTGTGGGGCTTTTAAAAGGTCCTTTTTATGAACATAAATATGTGATTGTTGCATACTTTGTTTATATTTACATTCCTTTACCACTTCCCAAGATAAGATGTTTATTCAAAAAAATGTTCTACTATAAACACATTTCAGGAGTTATTTGATTATACTGATAATACATATACCTGTATTTAAATTCAACAGTTTAACTTAACTAACAATGCTCAACACAATTCTGGGGCTCATTGTATTGTCTTTCTTTGATAATGCTGGTCAGATATATACACACATATATCAGACATATACTGGCTGGCTTGTTATCAATGAAAATGACTTGTGCTGGCCAGTTTTTATCTCTAATCTCTGATTGTGAGTGTGTCCTTAGTGTGTCTGTTTGTGTTTGAGGAATGAAGGGAGAGGCCAGAAGTACTTCCTGACCTGGACACAGTTATTTACTGCATTTAAATGCTTTCAGAATTGGCTCTTTACAACAGCTTCTGTTTCTTTCCTGTGCATCTTGTTTCCCTTAATAGAAATATTAACCGTTAAAAACACTTACAGAGCTGCAGCAGTGTGGGTGAAGAGTCGAGACTTCAATGATAATCCACAGAGAGAGAGATGATGGACTCGGAGGTTTCTGTGCTGCTGCACTGTGCAGCCTGGAGGGGTCTGCTGCAGCCCCAAGTACAAGTGGAGCTCTCTGAAAGGTAGAAACATCAATCAGGCCTCTGAAATGTGTTTAAAACCACCGTATAATTATTATAAGGTCTTTCTACTTAAAGGGATAGTTTGGGTGTTTTGAAGTGGGGTTGTATGAGGTACTGATCCATAGTCAGTTGTATTACCTACAGTAGATGACGGTCAGCACGCCCCCAGTTTGGAGAAACAGACAGGAGTTACCACACAGAGGTCAAGCAATGTACTGCTGTGGACGGGGACGGCAGCAAAATGTATCTTAGCCACCTAAAAGAAAGGCCCCGAACTATCCCTATAACATGGCTCAAACATGTAATGTAGATATTGGGATTCATTTTTAAAGAATTTCATTGTCAGCCCCAGTTGGCCACAGACATGGTAGGAAAGTCTTTTTATGGGATTTGTTTTGATAAGGAAAATATAGAATAACACCAGCCTTGTCCTTTAATACAGTAGTTTGACACTGGGCAAAATGTGACGGCAGTAACCTGAAGAGTTTGTCTCGCTTCCTGTCCCTCTTCTCAGCTTCAACAGGCAGAGAGAGCCGGCCCTGGAGCATCAAATAGAGGAGGCGTGGACAGAGCGGGTGTCCAGGGAGCCGTGGCTTTTCAACGGGTCCAAATTCAGACTGCACTCTTTCTGCTTGGCCTCATCATCCTCCGTTTCTCCTAAACACCCACCCTGCACTCATGCACCACCCCACATCCCCTTCTCAGACTGTGCAGAGGAACAGGAACACAGCAGACAAAGGATGGAGGAGAATTTGTGTACCGCTGATTCTCTGCACGACGCCGTCCAGAGCAGTTTGGACAAAAGAAGCAGACATGTGAATCAGAGAGAAAATGTAGATGGTGTCTGTGCATTGTCACAAGCTTCCTCCCCTTCCAGTGAATCTAAGAGCATCACAGCTGGATGTCCAGATGATGATGAAGAGGGCGGGTCGCTCCTCACTCTGAGCCTGGGCCTCACATGCTACAAAGATTACCTGGGAACAAACTGGTCGCGTCGAGTGGCGGAGCTACGTCGGCGCGGAGAGGTGGAGTTCGGTGACCCCCTGGCGCTGCTGGCTCAGCCTCTGGGCGTGGGCGGCGTCCTGTGCACAGACGACGGTCAGGTGGTGTTGATCAGGAGGAGCCAGAGGGTGGCGGAGGCGGGGGGGCTCCTGGACATCCCCGGAGGTCACCCAGAGCCAAAGGTGAAGTAAATGAAGTGTCATTTGAAATGCGCTCGCTCGATGTGTTATTCATACCGTGGGCTGCACCTCTTCAGGTGGTGTGCGAGCGTCTGGGCCAGGCGGTGAGCGAGGAGCAGATCAGCGTGGACATGATGCAGCAGAGGCCCGTCGTCTCAGAGCTGTTCTCGTCCGTGTGCGCCGAGATCAGAGACGAGGTGGGGAACAAGTCCGCTGTGAAATTATTATTTCATGTCAAGTTGATGTTTACCTGCACGGTTATTCGATTGATATGACTCAAGATTTCCTGATGATTTGTTGGTAAATAAAGGGAGTCCACTCTTTTTCACTCCCATTCTTAACTATGGCTGAATTTAAGTTTAATTTTTGTACTAATAGTTTAATTTCATTTACTATTGTTGATATATTTTTTATGAATTGGTTAATAAGTTAGTCAATGAAATGTCAGAAAATAGCGAAAATGTTCCCAGACGCCTTCAAATCAATCGACCAACAGTCAATAAATATATATATATATATATATCATATATATCATATATATCATATATATATATATATCATATATATATATATCATATATATCACATATATATATATATATATATATATATATATATATATATATATATATATATATATATATATATATATATATATATATATATATATATATATATATATCATATATATCACATATATATATATATATACATATATATATATATCACATTTGGGATCGACCAAGGGTGACCAAACAACCTCCCTGAGGAGATCAGACCGGCGAGCTCCTTATCCTCTTTTAAATCCCTTAAAAACATATTTTTATAAGTCTGCTTTCACTGGGTTTGTGGCCTGAATTAAGTCACTTCTTAAAACCCATTTATATACAAAGGCACTTTATTTTTTGATTATTTTATTTCACATTTTTTTCTCATATGTAGCTCTTTTGCTTTTATAACTATAACTTTTAAACTGTTTAAAAAATTGTCAGATTGTCTGCCATTTTTTATCTTGTAAAGCACTTTGTAGCTTTGTTTTGAAAAGTGCTATGTAACTAAAATGTATTATTATTATTATTATTATAGCAGGTTAAAGGTCAGCCCGGTTTCTGCCCTTCAGTGATAAACTAATAAATCTGCAGATAAAAGACAAGCTCTGTTAAATGATCAATAAAACAACCAAGAATAACTGTACTGACAATTTCAAAGAAGTTGAAATCTGGTGACTGCACATAAAACTTCTATGTGTAGAATATTAAGTGATTTTAACATCTTTCATATTAACTAGAAAGCATTTTACTTCATCCTGGTGAAAATTGACTTTATTGATAATCTGTGTTGATATTTTACCTTACTGATCATTGAACCAGTTCAACCATTTTTTTTAATTAAAAGAAAATATAAAACAATATTCACATTTGCTTTTTCCGATATATTGAAGAGTCCAGGCAGCATTAGAACATGACTTAGCGATGATAAGAGAAAATCTACGATATCCGCTTTGTAAACTAAAAGTGTGACATTTAATCTCTCACTTCCCTCATCCCGTCTGTCTGTCTGTCTATCTGCAGGTGAATATTCCTCTGAGCTCCCTCGGAGAGCCGGTCCTGATGGGGGTCGCTCTGAATCACACCAGCGCCGGCAGACCAAGTGCTGAGTTCTACGTCAGGTACTCCCTTACTTCACCTTTTGATTTGATACGATGGAAGTTTGCCTCGAATGGCTTCATGAAGATATAATGTAGAGTGTGTGTGTTATCGGTGTGGCCTCAGTTGCTCGCTGACATCTGATGAAGTCAGAAAATTGTACTGGAAAGGAGGAGCAGAGGCCCACGAGTCCACAGACATCGTCTTCCTCAGCAGGACGGTGAGTAATCTAGAGTTACTGATGTATAATTGTCTGAACAGCAACTTGAGAATGAGCTTTTCTTGTTTTGGCAATTGCATTAGAAGCAAAATAACAACATGTAGATTCACACGACTGCATTTTGTTGTGCCTGAAATGTGTAGGAGGTGTTGCAGCTGGACAGATGCAGCCCTCTGTGGTCGGAGCTGTGTCCTTCAGCTAAAGGAGCCGTGCTGCTTTATCAGACGGTGAAGCCCGACGATGAGCGAGGCCAGAGCAGACGACACGACGCTCAGCATCAGAAAATGGATCAAAATGGTCAAATGTACACAGAGAGTTGAGGGATTTATTACTCTTTGACTTTGAGGACTCTCTGAGCAATGCTAGTGTTAAAAATGTGCAAAAATACTGTATATTTGTCATCATTTGTACATTTGTAAACTGCACAGTAGAATCATGATTAACATTTAAAAAGATTTTGAATAAGAATCCTGAAAAGTGACCTGGTTGTCGCCGGTACAATTATTAAATATTACAACACTGATGATTATCTTTGATTGGCCAAAGTAGCGAGTGCATATACTGTAGTGTGGAGTTCTCTGTTTGTATACTTGATACTGATGTAGTTAGCGCTCTTTTTTGAAAAATTAAATAACATCAGTAGAATGATTGTCCTTGTAAACACAGATAGTGCTGCAGGTTTCTTCACCAGTAACCTTCATATCCGCTGTAACCAACGTCTCTGTAGTAGTAGCCCTGGTCCTGATAAGGCACGCTCCACTGAAATGTAAATCACAGAAAAAAAGACAATGAGATTTGGTTTACTCTGAAATCTTAAGGTGGCTGTTGCTGTGTTGTTATTTAGGATCTTTCCAGCAGTTTGAAAAGCAGCTAAATGTTGACTGCTGCTCCGTCAAAACAAGCTCAGATTCAGCTGAAACACAGCTAATCCAGATGTATAACGAAGAAGAAATGGTAATTAAGGTTGTAAGTATATTAGGTTAAAATATATATATATATATGTATGACTTATTTTCTTCTGACTGAATTACAGCCTCAGGTGAGTGAACAGTTCACCTGCCTACCTTACTGACCTCATGTCAACCTCACTGGTGCATTGACTAATGATTAAACCATGGCTTCTATGAAATGACCTCTTCAGCTGAAAGGAACAGTGTGTAACACTTCAGGGGATCTATTAGCAGAAATGAAATAATATTCATAACTATGTTTTCATTGGTGTATAATCACCTGAAACTAAGAATCGTTGTGTTTTTGTTAGCTTAAAATGAGCCGTTTATATCTACATAGGGAGCGGGTGCTCTCCATGGATGTATTAAGAGAACTGGATACAGCGTTGGAGGCGGGCTCCCGTTCATTCATATGAGAGTTGCTCAGTGGCGCATGAAGCCAAAATGGTTCGACCGCCGAGTGATAAAGTACCCGGATCATCCGGCGATCTTCCGCATTCATTGGGCCCTTAGAGCAGGCGCAATAGTGTTGCCTTTAACTCCGCCTCCCAGCCCTCGCTCCAGCCTCGGTCTGGGTCTCATTCACATGAACGGAGGAAGGGAAATAACTCTGGATTTGGCTATTAGTGCATTTTACAACTTTTAGGACTTAATGATTTAAATAAGGGCTATTCAAGTGTTTGTACTGTGAAGTTGATTCACCTCAAAAAAATTATCCGCTGAGTTACAGACCTCTCTTTCCAAATGTAAGTCTATGGGGAAAAAGTATTTTTGGGCCCAATCACGTAACGGACACGGAAGTTGTAGTACCACCGTTTGGCCACTACGAAAATTTGCTTCACAGCCAGGCGCACAATAACTTTCTTTTCTGAAGTAAAGAAAAGAACTGAGGCAGATGTTACACGGTAGTAAATGTAGTATAACATCAGCTTGACACTTATGATGGGGTTTCCTTTATAAGAACGTTAAGAAAAAAATCTAAGTGAGTGTAAAAATCTCCCTTTATACTGAACTTAGTTGATTTCTACAACAGCGACACAGCGATGAGGTCCAAGAGACCACATGATTTTGTTCAACACAACCTCTTGAACCCTAAAGTGCAGCTAAGCTTACAACAAAGCAACAGTACCAAATGAGGTTTTTTGTTGTGTAGGATTTCACAGCTACATAACACTCACATATCTTGGCTGCTGCCTCCATGGCTGCATGTTGAGCCTCGTGTCGTTCCACCCTACAAAGACCAAAAGAAATCAACTAACATCTTAACATATCAAATCTCCCAACATACTGCCCATCATTTCTCACACTGACCATGAAGTCCAGTCCACTGGATCCTGTGTGAGGGTGGAGGGCCGTGAGGGTGGGGTCTTTTCCTGTGAAGTCGGGGTTTCTTCTTCTCCTGTTTGGGGATGGGAGGCAGCAGTCGGCGAGCCTCGTCTCGACACTCCTGCAGGAGCGTCTGAGCCTGTCCCTGAGGCAGCTCGACGTACTGCAGCTCCTCCAGCAGGTCGCTCTGCTGCTCTGGGAGACTGTAGCTCACTGGAGACGAGAAGGAACGTTGAAGTTGTAGAAGCATGACGGAAAGGACGTTCATAGGAGTCTGCCGTACCAGGTTTAATTGTGA
The DNA here is from genome assembly GCA_916701645.2 of Sebastolobus alascanus. Lineage (NCBI taxonomy): Eukaryota > Metazoa > Chordata > Actinopteri > Perciformes > Sebastidae > Sebastolobus > Sebastolobus alascanus. The sequence goes on from CAKAOJ020000502.1 coordinate 107,827, forward strand.
TTGTCAGCATTACCAGAGGCTCCAGTCTGTAGTGTAGTTCCATACACTTCAAGCATGGTTCAAGACCTCTAAGTGGCTGCCCACATCTCTCAAGTTTCTCAGCAATTCAATTAGAATAATAATAAAATAATAACATAATTATCAGGCTAATACACCTCTGTTAAACCATTGAATCACATGGTCTTTTCCTCTTGTTTCTCTCTGTGGGTTAAATGACTCCCAAAGAGATGAGATGATGTTTAAATGTAAATATTATTAATTTAAGAGTTTACATGCCCAATAGAAACGCCTTTCAGATCGCCAGGTTAACCCACATCTCTGTGTCGGCTGAAAGTGTCACAGAGGTATCCTCCTATTATTCACTTAGATGTCATACCTTGGAGTTTGAGCAGGGCCGTCTCGGGGATCAGCTCCCCGTTGCTCGTCTGGTGCTGCGACAGCCGTCGTTTCCACTCGTCCGCTGAGGGAAAGACCACCACCACCCGGCGCCTGAAGCCTGCGAACAGCTGCAGCTTGTAACGCCGTGCAGAGAAGAGGATGTTGCACTGGAAACAGAGATTTGACAAAGAGAATGTGTTAAGAGAGATTTTCCCTTTTTTTGTTTATTTCTTTCTTTCCTTGGTTATATGTCGTGATGGTGCCTCATATCTTGGAAAATAAAGTAGACAAATAATATGTTAAGAGAGCTAAGGAGGTGGAATAAAATGTCCAAGTACAGTTATGCCCAAGCATGTTTCAGTTCTTCAATGAATAATTAATTCCACATGCTTAAGACTAAAATGACTTAATGAGTCAATTTAAAAAAAAAACTGAACCCCGTACAATATCAGTCCTTTGGTTCTAACACTACCAAACTGGGAAAAAAGTCTTTGAAAATATGTTAATATATAAAGGTCACTTGAAAAACATTTTTGGTTATATTAGTTGAAATTCTCATTATATCCTGTTATCCATGCTCGGAGAAAAAAGGAGGAAAAAAATCAGGTATCTGTGGCTGTCGCAGGACTGTAATAAACCCGTCCAATCATTTCATTCAGCCCAAATGTAATGATTGGACGGGCTACCTGTCTATCTGCGCACACTCTGCCCGTGCACTCATTGCTCATCACCAGAGTCTTCCACAAGTGGCTAGTTTCACAGCTGTGAGTACTAACAATAGCCATGTTCATTGTTTACGTTCATAATGACAATTCTGGGGGAATGGCTTTGGAGGGAGGCCTGAAGCGACGGACTTTCAGTGTTTCCGAATTGGTGGCTTTCTCTCTAGATTTAGTGACTTTTGGAGATAGTGCTGCTAGCTACTTTCATTGGAAAAGAGTTGGCAACACAGGGCTGGGTTTTTTTGGTTTCTCAACATTTGTGACCCTACCTTTAACAGGGTTTTCAGAGTTAAATCGATGTGTTTAGTAGTGAAGAGTTACCTGGTCGAGGATATAGTTGCCAGGAGTCTGAGTCGCCACCTTGATCAAATCGGTTAGACACTGAGAGGCCTGCTGCAGCCTGCTGTCCCTCTGCCCACCACTCTGCACACACACACGTCGAACATATCTGGATCAGTTGAAGTTAGAAGTTGAACGTCATCTTTGAATGTGAATTATAAAACAAAGGAGTGAAGGCTGGAGGTTTGACTGACAATCATACATGCGAGCAGCTCCTCAGTGCCCAGCAGCTTGTACTGTTTCTCAGGGTGCTGCTTCATGTGAGTCCTGGCCCAGTGGCTCTTCCCAGAACCAGGAAGACCAACCATCAACAGCACCTGGAGGGAAAAACAGAAAGATTCAAATGCATTAACTTGTAATGACTACTTCTATTACCTGTAATGACCAAATGTCGATGTGTCGATCCACCACTTTGGTCCATCAACGACAAACTTCTCCACCGCAGGGATGCATATAAACACCTTGTGATAATGCGAATTCAGCCTCACCTCACACTGTGCTCTGAAGGTAGGAGGCAATGTGGAGCGCACCCTCTGCCCGGCAGAGAGAGCCGCCAGCGGTGTGAACCCTGGAGGGCCGGGGTACCAGGGAGGAGCTGCGGGATCCAGGAGGAATCTGACCGAACAGCTCTTACAGAGGACGTGAGGGAACAGAGGACGACCCAGCAGCACAGAGGCGTCCAGCGAAAAGGCCTCGCCCATGAAACGGCCGTTCTTATGGAAAGAGAGCTCAACGGCACCGTCTGTGGAGAAGGACTGTCGATGTGTAAACATGACACACACACACACAGTTGGGATTAGAAAAAAGAAATGTTCTCAAACTCTACCAAAACAAATCTTGGTGTGACAAGATGACAGTAAAGTTTCAAATAGAGGAAGAATTGATGAGGAACTCACAGCATAACAGCCAATGATGTCTCCCTCTGAGAAGAGTTCTCCAAACGCTTCCTCCTTCCCACCTGACACTTTTTTACCACGCCCATCATAAGCAAAAGAGAAGTCATCTTCACCTGGTAGGAGAAAGTTAGATAGCAAGAAGGAGAAAAAAAACAATACATACAATAAACACATCTCCAGAAAAAGAAGTGCCTCTGTTGAAATCACTTCTCCTAAAATGAACCTAACTCTTACCCAGCAGCAGAGAGGTGTTGGCCACAGACCAGCCTACTCTCAGGCCGTAAGGATCCACTTCTTCTTGTTCCTCCAGCTGTGTAGTCAACAGCTTCCTCTCCAGCCTCACCTCAAAGCCCACCCTGCCCTGCAGCACCCCGTGGGTGAGCCTGCAGCCTGACCACAGCGAGGGGAATCGAGCCCAGAACCGCGGCTGGCCACCGGCACAATCAGGACTCACCTCGAAGTGGAGGTGACTGTCATCTGTGAAGAAAACAGAAAGTCATGGATTCAAAATAAAACTAATTGTAGTTTAAATCACTGTAACTAAATGAGGTTTGTTTCATGTTCCTTCACCAGAGAGGTGGTGCGTGTTGTCCAAACACTTACATCGATCTAGTCTGACTTTATTTTCATGTTCCTCCTCCGTCTCCTCTCGGTCCACTGGAGGTTGTGGAGACTTGGCTCTGGTCGAAAAGAGACAGAGACGCTTTATGACACCCTTTTCATATAGAAAGTCCCTATAGACACCACGTATAGGATAGTTTTGCTATAAATCAACCCAAACCCTGTTAAATTGTTATTTCCCATCATATCTCATGAGTCATGTGCATATTCAAATCTTTTCTACCTTCTTCTTCTTCTTTTCTGGAATTGGTGCAACTGAAATATATAAAGTCATTGAAACCTAATAGGATGTGTGGCTTGCAACCCTCGTTTTTTATTATCAGTTAATCATATAGATACGTCTGCCTATAATCTTGTGTGTCAAAACAGTCTCATAAGTACTCACAAACAAATGTCAAGTTATGTAAATTGTAAAACACGATGCACAAATAGATGCAGAGTGATTTGTATCTGTAAATCTATTTTTTGAATCTGTAAACCTGTCTCTGTGCCTCTCATTTACAATTCGTAAATCATCATTTGTAGATCAACTTAGCATTTTGCAAAGGAAATAGATTTGTGAATCTCCAACTATTTGTGTGGATTCTTTTGACTCTTTTATCGTGCTGTTACAAACAAAATCCACAAATGCAGGAAACACGTGAAAATGTCATATGACTTGTGTCTCGTAAAACACAATGCACAAATAAATGTAGAGTGAACAGAAACAGTTAATAACATTCACAAACCTTATATATATATATAAGTTGAGTTGAGTATCATGTGAGTACACTTATGTTTTGTAAAAGCCTAAACAATTGCCCCATTTAACGGTTAACGGTGTGAGAAGCTGCAGAGTGAGCGACGGTTTTCTGATGCTATATGGATATTCATACATTGTGGGAAACATAATTTTAGGAGGCATGAAAATCAGTAAGTCTAGGTTTTACCTCATGTATTTTTTTAAATAAAATTTTATATTTATAGCTTATTTATAGCTTCATCCTCACATCTATAAAGAATGGACAACAACGTCATGGCAGGATGGGAGGAGACAGAAGGGAATCGGAATACCCACACATCTGAGGAGGAAACAGCAGTCTCCAATAGGGATGAGGCAGAGATGACATGACATTTGACATGACATCTATTGCACGTCTGTCCGTCCTGGAAGAGGGATCCCTCCTCTGTTGCTCTTCCTGCTTCCATTTTACCCCTGTTAAAAGGAGTTTTTACTCATCCGACGAGAGGGTCGTACTTTAAAGGACGAGGGTGTTGTATCCTGTACAGATTGTAAAGCCCCCTGAGGCAAATTTGTGATTTGTGCTATACAAATAAAATTGACTTGACCCTGTTAAGCGACGTGTAGTGCCAAAATCCCTACAGCACCTTCATGACTAAGGAAAGGATGGATGTGAACTGTGAGGGCCACACCCACACCCACCCCCAGGTAGAGGTGTAATATAAAATGATCCTGTAGTGGGAGCATTATTTATATGATATTATAATAGAGTATTTCAACATGCATATTCTTACAGTACACATGGAGTGAGTAGTGGTGCTTAAAGGGACTATATGTAAGAATCAGAAATTGCTTGTTCACAGCGACACCTGTGGCCACAATGTCAACGAATGTCAGCGTCCTGTTGCTCGTGCTCGCGCATGTGCTCGCTCTACATAGACATGAACGAGCACCGGTCTAAACAGTGGGGCGACACACGTCAGCTAAAACACAATATCACTCTATATTTCACCTGCTTGGCAGTAATGTTAGCTGACCAGACGAAGGTCTCTCCATGAATCAATGCTGATCCTAGTGTTGGCTTTTCCTGCTTCAGCCTGCCGATCCGGAGGGAACGTGACATTTTATCATAATCGGCATCGGCCGATTCCTGAGCATATTAAACCGATTATTATGCAGGCAAATCTGCGGGCAGCCCAGTGTTGTTGTTGCTGCTAAAAGTCTCCACCGCACATTTAGTTTAGTTTAGCAGATTGTCCGCTGTATCTGCCCGGCGTAATGATACTGTCTGCCCAGATTAACAATAGCGAGTGTTTCTGTGCTACATTAGCATCTGCTGCTAGCTTCGTGCTCGTCGCGGCTCTGTCATTGCAGCGTAACTTTTGCGAGTGTAGACAGACTGTATGTGTGTGGCGGCGGGGAGGGGGGGGGGGGGGGGTCGGTGGTGTGAACGTAAGTGTAGCAGACAGTGTGTGTACAGTTTATTTGTCGGTGGATAAATGCTACGAGGCTACAACTCGCTCTGCTAAAGCGAGCAAGAGACGGGAGACAACTTCCTGTATCTGTACCTCCGGCTCCGCCTCTTAAGGTGGACTGTTAAGGTGGACCTGCTTTTCTGCTTAAAAAGACGAGCCGCTCCTCTGAGTTTTTCTAAGCTTTTTAATTCATTATTAATATATATTTTAACACTTTTAACCGATAGCGTTAATCGGTTAAAGTTCTTAACGTCGGTTAACGGTTAAACGGTTTATTATTGACATCCCTAGAGTGAAGAAAGTTATTATTATTTTTTGATCAATTAGATTATGGCCATATAGTTTGTAACAGTTTCTGTCAACAAACATAAATAAAAAACATGCTTTAGGACAGTTTTGGAAAGGTGCTTAAAAGGTTTTGAGCCCTGTACTATTAACCATCATGCACAAAATAAAATATGCACTGCAGTGCAGACACAAAGTGCAAATTGGAGAGACAGACCATAAGTGTTGTTCAATAAATGTTTACGTCAGTTAAGACATTTTGTGTATTATTTGTTATTATTAAGCTGTTATATTTTATCAGATGGAGGAAAAAAAGAAAACCAGCCAAACATATCTGCAAAAAAAAAAAATCGGGGGGAGACACCGACACCCGGTCGGGACGATAACGTATCAAGCTGCGGAGCCCCGTCACTTCACAAGACACGGGAAACCTCTGTTGGTCTGCACAAACGTCCACTGCACATTCACTAGATATTCTCAGAGCTAAACTAACTCTTCTGCAGTGTGTTAGTGTGCGCGGGTGCACGTGGAGTTGGAGCGAGCAGAGCGGGCGAGAACGAGCGCGGTGTGCGAGCAGGCAGCAGGAGCAGAGCTGCTGCGCGCTCGCGTACCCACACGCGAGCGCGCATTGGACACCGACCCGGTATGATTTATGCGCGTGATAAGTTACATATAGTCCCTTAAAGTTGTACTTTCCAACCTCTGTCCCTCATAAAACCCATAAAAACACTTCAAAAACAACAGTCCTGAAACACCTGCAGAATAATAAAAAAATATTTACAATAACTGGGGCAGTGGTGGCCTAACGGTTAGAGAAGCGAGCTTGAGACCGGAAGGTCGCCTGTTCAATCCCCCGGACCGGCAGGATAAATTTGGTTTGGGAAAGTGAAAAGCAGTGCTTGCCCCTCCCTCATTACCACCACTGAGGTGCCCTTGAGCAAGGCACTTAACCCTATCCGCTCCAGTGGAGCTGCTCAGTGGCCAGCAGATCAGACTGTGGTTACTGAGCAGTTTCCAGGTGTGAATGTGATCAGGGCGTTCCTGAAAAAGAGAGCATGGCTCTCAGTGACCCTCCCCCTGAATAATTAAATAAATAAAGGTAAAAAAGAAAGAAAAAAAAAATCTACAAACTAAAAGTATCTTGAGTAACCTTTTGTATCGTATCTCCTCTTTGAACTCGTAGAAAGCTCTTCCTCTGCCCATGTCCTCTGATGACAGAGCTCTCCTCTCCTCTCCGGCATCCTCTGCTGCACCTCCCTGCTGCATTTCAACCACCTCTCTCTCCTCCTCTTGGTACACTGGTGCACACTCTGAAATACACCCAGAGCCTTGTTGTACTGATGAAATACACTCAGAGCCTTGTTGTGGTGAGGTCACTCTGGTGTCAGTCTCTGTCTGTGTGGCGGTGTCTGTGTACTCTCTGCTGCAGTCCGGTTTACATCCCTCAGTAACGCCTGCTCCTGTCGGGGGGGATGAGGACGGAGCCGGGACGTCCACTGGCGGTGCTAAAGGTGTTAGTGAGCAGTCATTTTGTAGTTTTACCTCTTCATCACCACCTTCTTCCCCGCTGTGTGCTGCCTCTAACCCGGACCAAAGCCTGCCCAGCAGCTCGGCCTTCAGCCCCTTGTTGTCCAGCCCCAGTTCCTTCAGTCTGGACCGCAGCTCGGCCACTTTTAACTTCTTGAGGTCCGCTAGCTTCATTGTTACCGCGTGAGTACAATTTTGAGTTGTTTTCTTATCGAGTTGTGGCAAAAAAACTCACTCGAAGTAAAGTGGAGAGCAGCAGTTTAGGATCAAAACATCGGTTCAATATGGTGCCCTGGTTTCTGATTGGCTCTTCTTCTTCTTCGTGTTCTATTTCCGGCAGACTAGACACGGTTTACGTGCTTTGCTGCCTCCTACAGGTGAAGAGTCGTCACTGCTGTTTTCTCTCTCTGGGACCTATAGCTTTCCATACATGCTGAAAGAGAGGTGCTCTAACAAACATGTTATGAACACACTCAAGTTATGTTTCTGTCCCTTCATCTAGATGTTTTTGGTCTTCCTTCTTTGAGGATATACAGTGGGAGACAGCTTGAAAAACCTGTGATAAATACTGTATCAAAGGTGTCTTTCAAGATATTACATAGAATTTACCCGGTAAAACTTGTGTTAGAAGGATTCAAGCGTTATAAGTGATATTTCTGTCTTTCACTGTATATATACAGGAATGTTCTGGATTGATGTAGCTAACTTTCTACAAAGGAAAGCTTGAAAAAAGATGAATATTGAAATAAATCTGTTTGATGTAATGCTGTATTTTAGTAAAGATAAGATTAAAATAATATAATATGTATATGTAATTATTTTTGTTTTGTCTTCTTTTTGTCTTGTTTTTTTTTTTTCAATTGTCTATGTATGTTTGTACCTCTTTTAATGAGAATGTATTCAATAAAGAAAGCATTATTAAAATAATAAATAAATAAATAAATAAATAAATAAATAAGTAAATAAATAAATAAATAAATAAATATCTCGCGATATAGATCAGTAGTCTTGAGGAAGATTATGACTTCCCCAGCTCTCTTTTTGAGACACCCCGTTTGTGTTTTTACTGTTTATATTCCAAGTTTTCCCACTTCAGTGAATTAAGTCCTCCAAAAATAAATAAATTAATAAATAAATGACTTGATAAATAAATATTATATTTATTATTATTATTATTATTATATATAATTAAATATTAAAAATAAATGTAGCCATTAATTAATCGATAAAATGTGACATAAATTGATATTTCTTTTTATTAATTTTTAAATGTTTATTTTATTTATTTAATTTCTTTAAATATTTAATTTGAATTTATTTATTTTTTATTCCAAAGATAGATAAAGAAAAATATTAAAACAGAAATATCAATTTATATCACATTTTATCGATCAGTTTTTTCATATTATTTTTGCTACATTTAATGACATATTCATATCACCCTTGTTGACCTAATCTGTTCCGTTTATTTGATCTATTTATGTTGTGTTTTATGTTCTAGTCATGTTCCTTTTTTAAAAGGCAAGAGAAATAAAGTATTTATGAGTTGAGACAACATTCTTTCATAACGAGAAGCTTTTTATTCGACAATCAAGACAAAAAACATGAACGTGAATGAGCACAAACACGTATAAGAGGTAAAAAGCAAAACCACTGTCAGTTATATTACAAAAGCATTTCATATATTACAATTCATTTCAAATGACATTACTGTCTCATCTCTCTTTACTTCAGATTTCTTGCTCCGCTGTCTGTGTGTCATTACAACTGACCCTGCTGGGCTCGGCACAAATCTCTCTCAATATGAAATCTACCACAGATCCTTGAAGGTTTCCCTCCTAATCACACTCTGTAGACTCTACAAGTATCATTTGAGAAGATTTGACTGCGTCATTAACGCCCTGAGAGCGGCTGCTTCCAGACAAACAGCATCATGACAAAAAACCGTCACGACAAGACATGAATTTTTTCCGTTACACAACAGAACATCGGGGTCATGCTCACACAGTGAGCCTGGTACTCGGTGGCTCAGTCACACTCTCACCACATGCTTCACAATAAAAGCGCCTCAGTGCTACATCTGAATATTACACTCAGTCAACAAAGTGTATTCTCCCTGATGAGGACACGGCTGTGCAAAATGTCAGACTCCAGCAGAAATGTAAACAACCATGCATATTACTGTAAATATATTCAAAACAGACCGTAAGAAAAACACCATCTGGTTGCTCGTGGTGTCGTCGGTGACGTGGATAAACTATAATGCAATAATTAAATCACATCACATAATAAGTCACATAACGCTGTGGTTATTAGATCACTGAATACATCTGCTTCAACTGATCTGATGAGTGTCTTTTTTTATTCTGTAGGTCCCTTTTGTCCCCAAACAGAGTTGAGGTTAGTCCCAGCGGTGGCTCTCATGTATCACCATAACATTGGAGCCCCGCACAGCTTTGAAAAACCCAGAAGCTTATTTAACAACACTTAGTGCTGTTCGGAGGGCATTTCCAGAATATTTAAAGTCCAGATTAAATAAAAAATGCTTTTTTAACCCTTTTAGATCACATCCCCAGTCATATTGTGCACCCATTTAACAATATGCTGTATGCCAAAAAAAAAAAAAAAACTTTGTTTTTATATCGAAATCCAATCATCTTTAACTGAATCTTTTACCCATGAAAAAAATTCAGTCTGCTGCATGATAAAAAAAAAATGTTTTCTAAGTTGAACTCAAACAAAAAAAAAAAAAACAGCTGGAAACGACATACTGTATGTCCTTGCTTAATTTTTACACCATACTGTATCAATATTTTTCTCATTTCATACAAAAGAAGCAAGGAGATATGTAATGCTGAATTCCTGTAATGGGAAGAATGGGAAGAAGAACAGGAAAACCTCCCGTTATTCCGATTTAGGAGTGTTCACACGTTATTCCAAAATAAATAGCCTAAATTAGCTTCTTTTGTTGTGTTAAGTAATTGGAACTTTTTTTTATCGTGCAGCGAACTGAATATTTAAGGATTTTGTCGTATTTTTAAAGATCAACTGGTGTTATTGATCATTCAGACAAAACAGATGCTTAGTTCTGTATACCAGAGACACAAACTGGATCTAAGTTGCGATGCTTGAGTGAGACAGACAAACGTCATCATATCGTTATATAACATAGCCTGACCGACTGCTGGATGGTAAAAATAAACTAGTCAGTGCTCTCTGGAGGACAAACTATATAATGGAGACACTGTTTTGAAACATATCTTTGGCATTTCTATACTGACATTTCGTGTTATTTATCAGCTGACCATACCATTAATCGGTCAGGCTCTTATTATATAAGATGATGAATTATATCAAAATAAAAACAAACACTTCATATTATGTCCTAAACCACACTGTCATGCCCGTATTCTACATGCAGTAGTGAGAACTGTAGACATTGTGGACATTATTATAATAGTGATGAAGGGAAGAAAATGAGGTTTAAAACTACATTTTAAAACTAAACATCTTTTATCACTACCTCTCTTCATCAGACAAAGATGGTGGGTGTTGCTGGAGGATGTGGAGGTGTGGGGGAGCCGCCGTCGGACGGAGTGTGTCCCAGCAGCAGTTCCTTCTCTCGGGGACGACACGGCCCGCTGATGTGCTGGCTGTGAGAGTGGTAGAGCCGCAGGAAAGCCAGGATAGACTGAGCCAGCCACAGAGCCGTCACAGCCCACAGAGACGCCTGAGGACACAACGAGGTGTGATTAATTAAGATTACAGTCACGCTTATAGAACGAAAACATCAAGGCTACGAATGCTGGTGTGTGTGTAGGCTGCCAAGAACTGGTTTGGAAAATCTAAAGAGTTAATCAGAGCTTCGTAAAAAGGGATTAAGAATAGGCATGTTATCTTTCTTTGGGAGAGCCAGAAAAATAGCAACATCCATGGAAAAAAACAGAAATAGTGTCACAATAACCAGTGTGGATGAGAGTGAAATTCTTATTTACTGTTTGCTGCCTTTTTATGTTATTTACAATTGCTTCTAGTAAAAATCTTCAAAGGCCAGCTCCTGCCTTCAACCTTTATTTTGAAATATGTTTGGCACACATAGCATTAGCCGTGCACCTACACACACAGTGAAGGCAGAACATCTATTAAATGCTAGCAAAATAATAATGCAGTGCAGTAGTAGATACCTGTGTAGCACAGAATATCCCAGTATCATGTCAACTTAGAACTACAAATAAAAGAAAACCTCTGTGGGAAAAGACATCGTCTGGGCGATGTTGAAAAGTGGGTATGACTTTAGCCATCTATTGTACACAATGTGTGTGTTTATTTGTGAGCACTTACGTACCTGTGCCAGACTGAGCTCTGTGTAGAAAGAGGAGGTGTTCACATCCAGGTAAAGTGGAACCGACTGGGACTCTGCACAGCTGAACACAAACAAACATGAAGGTGATGAGAAGCGATCTCCAACCACACTCACAGACTTTTTACTGTTTCTGTTTTTTATTTGTTTGGTTTTGATATCAGTATGATCAGGACAGGACACCCTTCTAGTTTTGCTAGGACTGGTCCGCCATCAGACAATATGTACCTGTACGGCCGTGTGTCGTGATCAGTCACGGTGTCACACCAGGAGACGAGTCCCAGAGACAAGATGACACTGGCCCCTCCGGACAGGAAGAGCACACACACGCTCAGCAGCACCGTCAGGAAGGATGAAAACAGGGTGCTGAGGAAGAAACACACATACAGACAGCCTTCAGACATATTGATATAAACATAGATTAAAAGCTATATGTTGGGTATAGACACACCCACTAGAGCTGAAATGATCAGTCAGTTAATTGATCGGTCGATTGCCATAAACTTAACTGGCTTCTATTTTCATAATTGAATAATCACTTACGGCAATTTTTCAAGCAAAAAAGCACTTTTGAAGTACTTTACTTGAGTATTTCCATTTTACCGAACTTTATACTTCTACTCCACTACATTTCAGAGGGAAATATTATACTCTACTACACTTATTTGAAAGTATTAGTTACTAGTTATAACTAGTTACTTTGCAGATTCAGATTCTTAATACAAATTATAAACCAACTAATAAATTATGATGTATTATTAAGCAGTATATAATTATTAAGTATATAAAGTAGCTCCACCTTTACCAGCTGCAATATTAAAGAGATGAATACATGAATGCATCACTAATTTTAATACAATAATATAATATATATTTTTCTGCATAATAAGTACTTTTGCTATATTTTGATGTTAGCACATTTGTACTTAAGTAAAATTTGAATGCAGGATTTTTACTTGTGAAGGAGTATTTTTATACTGCAGTATTGCTACTTTCTAAGTAGTACTAAGTACTAAGATCAGAGTACTTCTTCCACCACTGCTGATTTTAATTTCTTCATATACTGTATGTATCATTATTTATTTTCTAAAGCTTTAAAATAAATGTATTGGAGTTAAAAGTACAATATTTGCCTCCAAAATGTAGTGGAGTATAAGTATAAAGTACCATCAAATTGAAACTGAAATTGGTACAAGTACTGCAATAGTAGAAGTTAAGTGTAGTAATCTGATCAGTAGTACTGCTGGTACTCACTCATCATGTCGTCCGTGCAGATAGAAGAGGCTCCTCCAGCCCTGCGCCGCACCGTACAGCACCGTGAAAATACCGACGAATGTGGCGAACTGGCAGGCCGCCGGCGGGCCCCACTGCTGCACCACCAGGTGAGAGACGTCTCCCGGCTGCCCCGGCAGCTCTCCCCGCTCCTCCGTCCTCCAGTAGCCGCTGGAGAAGAGAGCGCAGCGGCCTTTGAAAGCGGAGCCGTTGAGCGCCATGGGAACCACCACCAGCAAGCCCGCCACCACCGACAGGCCGTGAGCCGCGCAGTGGGCCAGCAGCAGCCGCCGGTCCAGCTCCATGTTACGAGTCAAACGTTGATTAAAAAATAATAATAATAATGTCGATTAATATCAGCACATCCCTGTTTGTTTTTCCATGTAACGGTTCACCGTGGTGGAGGGTATTTAAAGATCTCAGGGCGGGGACCGGGTCGTCATGGCTGCGCAGTCCAGCCAATACACAACGCCTCTTTAGAGAGGAGGACGAGAGGAGGAGGTCTCACTCCGCCGAAATAAAGAAAAGCTGATTACTGTATAAAAAAGACTTCCACGTAGATAGATAGATAGATAGATAGATAGATAGATAGATAGATAGATAGATAGATAGATAGATAGATAGATAGATAGATAGATAGATAGTAACTTTATTGATCCCGAGGGAAATTCAAGTTTCAAGCATCACAGTTCCATAGTGCAAACATATTAGTAAAAACGTCACAGGTAAGTAGTACACATATTAGTAAAACGACACAAGTAGTAACAAGACACATGTAAGTAATACAGAGTATAAAACAAAATGTGCAATGTGCAGAAGAACTGTTAAAAATGAATATAGTGCAGGGTAAACAACTGAGATACAGGACTATTTAAAAAAGTGAATGTAGTGCAGAAAGTGATGCAGTGCTGGGTGGTTAAATATAGGAGATATAGATATTAAGAAATGTCAGATATGGAATATAATGCAGGAACTCATATCTGGGATTATTAGCCTATGCCTATGGAGAAAAAATCTTATTATAATTCTTCTTTTTATTGCCCATTAAAATGTCAAATAATTAATTACTTTGTAATTTAGTCTATTCATCCATAGATTTAATAAATACATTTGTAAAGAAACGTTTTTTTTATTGTCTATTTTATTGCACAACCATTGATGAAGGATTGATTTTATTGTACAATAAAATAGGCATAATTTATTATTGTTTTATTTTATTTGTATCAACGAAAAGAGTCCAGACTGCTAAACTCTGAGCACAATGTCATTGTTTTTCGCTCAAATAGAAATTCTAAATCAACCAGGACTGAAATCTTCAGGTTGTCACTGTAAAAACCTTTCTAGGAGTTTTTTTTCAGATATCATACCAACAGATAAACAAACAGGGCCAAAACCATTTTTTTTTACTATTATTTCTATTTACAGTATTTTAATCAAGGATCCAACTCCCCCTTTTTGTAGACTGAGAGGTCGCTTTATTATTGAGTAGAGTGAAACATCTTTTACACAAACGATCATTGGTACGAGAGAATTCAGCTGTGACGTAAAGCAGCGATGAGACGTCTGCTTTGATCAACTGACCTCTTTTTATCAGGTCGTACTAAAGAGGATCTAATCCCCCTGCAGACAGACTGATTATCTGCATTATCTCATTGATGAAGGATTGATTGATTAATGATCAGCAGATATATCAGGCTCGACAGCACTGTGGTGGTCAGCCTGGGCTTATTTTTGTACGTTTTATCCGAGTTTAGTTCAATAGAAACTCAACGCTTTGAAAAAAACAATAAATAAATAATAATAATAATAAATCAAAATCAAAATCAAAATCAAAATCAAAATAAGTATAAAAATAAAAATAAAAAAAAAATAAATAAAATAAAATAAAATAAAATGAAATGAAATAAAATAAAATGAAATAAAATAAATTGAAGCATGTCTTTTTAATTGCCCCAGAGGGGTCCAGACACAGTTTGGTAGAGAGGAATGTGGGTGGAGCTGCAAGTGAAATTCTTCTCTGTGGGACAGACAATAGGACAATAGGACAGTAGGCATCCAGCCTACTATCCCCCATCCAGAGTCGATCAGTGAAGCTGTGAAACGTTTTCCTAAAAATCACCTTAAATTAAGTGGAGACATTTGCAGTTTTCAGTGCATTCAAAACCACTGAGTGAGCAGAGAACACGCTGTGCAACTGAGAGAAGCTGAAAAACACAGATAATTTTGTATCTGTTTAATTCATAAACTGCAATGTACTTCTATTGGATGAAGGATTTAAAGTGGATAGATTGAGTACAATGTGACCAATTGCTCAAATCAACGTCCCCACGACCGCAAATACGCCTTTACTAGAAAATGCCATATGGTTTGTTCACCGTACGAAAATGCCGAAACCCGGGATCGAACCAGGGACCTTTAGATCTTCAGTCTAACGCTCTCCCAACTGAGCTATTTCGGCGATGAAGCTATAAAAAGGTACATCTCAATTTTAAACATACACAAAATGAATACGAATACGGTATTGTCAAGAATCAATAATTAGCCGAGACATAGCGTTAAGGCGTGAAAAAAAAAAAAAACGTAAACCGGCTGTTGCGTTAACCTTCGGTCTCCACGGCTCTGGATTCATAAAAACGTGCCACATGGTGACGTAATTTTTGACGCCCACATTGAGCGCAGAGGCTGCTGGGAAGAAAAGGTCAAGAATCGATGGCCGTGGTGGCAGCAGAGCAGACGCGGATTCACCGCTGCGAGAAAGATGATCGCTTTGCAAAACCAACGTAATGATACTGGGAAAAAACTGCTTTACTATTACAAATGAAACATGTACTATCTGCTTGCTACAATACAGCAAACATTACAATAAGATATCGTGTGTTATTCTGAGACTCAGTCCAGGCTAGCTGCCCGTTAGCTTCGCTAGCATCTGCATTGTTATTGTTTTCAATTCATAAAAACACTCGAGGTTCCCCCAGCCGAGGCGAGGGGTCCGGACCGCCTGAGTGATGTGTTTTTGTGCGTCCTGGGAAGATGGATGAGAAGTCCGGCAGCAGCAGCCACCGGCTCCTGATCGTGCTGCTCATGGTGTTGCTCTTCGGCGTCATTATGATCCAGTACGTGTGCCCGAGCAGGTCCGAGTGCCAGGTGCTGCACCAGCTGGGATCCTGGTTCAAGGACGGCGGCGGTGCGACCGGTTCCGGTGGCAACGACATCCAGGACGGGCTCCAGAAGGATCCGTACATGGCAGAAGACGGCGCTCTGGTCCGCTTCGTGCCTCGCTTCAATTTCACCAAAGCGGATTTAAATCGCGTGGTGGACTTTAACATCAAAGGAGACGATGTGATAGTTTTCCTGCACATTCAGAAAACGGGCGGCACCACGTTCGGGCGACACCTGGTGCGGAACATCCAGCTCGAGAGGCCCTGCGAGTGTCACGCGGGGCAGAAGAAGTGCACCTGTTACCGGCCAGGTAAAAAGGAAACCTGGCTGTTCTCCCGGTTCTCCACCGGCTGGAGCTGCGGGCTCCACGCGGACTGGACCGAGCTGACCAGCTGCGTGCCGTCACGCATGGACTCACGAGAGGCTCCCGAGAACCTGCCCAGGTGGGTGTAAGGGTGCTCGGGATGGGAATCTTAAGGGTGTCACTGCATGTGACAAAGTGATCGAAAGTGTAAAAGGTAGTGCTGTGGATCGATTAAAATAGTTAATCGTGATTAATCGCAAATTAATGGCACATTTTTTATCTGTTCCAAAATGTACCTTAAAGAATAGAATAGAATAGAATAGAATAGAATGCCTTTATTGTCATTGTATTGTTCAAAACCATACAACGAAATTTGGAGTGCTACTCCTGTAAGGTGCCGTAAGTTAAAAACACAACCACACATCATTCATACATGTACCATACAATAGTAATAATAAATAATGAATAAAAAACAATAAAGAAATGTAGTAGCTGAAAACTGCTGTGAGAGATGCATGTTGAGATTATTGAGACTTGTCAAGTATTTAATACTCTTATCAACATGGGAGTGGGCTATATGTTTGCTTTATGCAAACGTATGTACAGTATATAGTTTAGGGCTATCCCGAATACCATTTTTTTGGGCTTCGAAGCTTCGGTGAGTAATATTCGAAGCTTCGCGGAGCAGCGTGACATGTTCTTCTGTCTCCGTCTCCCTTGTTTCATTGCCCGGGACAGTGCAGCTGCAGCCCTACTGTACACACACGTACCTCTACACACAACAAACAGCGATATCCGTCTGAGAATAACTAATAATTATTATTGTTGAATATGAATAATGTTGTGAGATTATTCCTTATCTCATGGGATATTTTGGGATGTATACATTATTATTACATACTTATATATGAAAGATTACAAATTTATAAAAAGCTAAGCATCCGAATAGTGATTTGGAGGTCGAATACCAATGGCAACGGTCGAAGCTTTGAAGCTTCGAAGCATTCGGGTCAGCCCTAATTATTTATTATTGGAAATCAATTAACAACACAAAACAATGACAAATATTGTCCAGAAACTCTCACAGGTACTGCTTTAGCATAAAAAATATGCTCAAATCATAACATGACAAACTCAAGCCCAACAGACAACAACAGCTGTCAGTGTGTCAGTGGGCTGACTTGACTATGACTTGCCTCAAACTGCATGTGATTATCATAAAGTGGGCATGTCTGTAAAGGGCAGACTCGTGGGTACCCATAGAACCCATTTTCATTCACATATTTTGTGGCATAGTATGAAACGGTTGGTACGGTTGGTTTATATGATGCCAGTATCTTCACTCTAGCTTTAAAACAGAGCCCGCTACAACCTAAAAAAAGAAATTAAAGAAAAAAATAGCGTTAAAATGAATTTGCGTTAACGCGTTATTATCGCATTAACTTTGACAGCCCTAGTAATAAGACGTTTCGACGTTACACGTACTGTATGCTACATTTGTTACTTTAAGACCTATTTATTGGAACACTTTAACCCGCCCTATTTGAAGCTCTTACAGTTGTTTATTTGTTCAATTGATGTAGCTATTCACCTTAATATTGAGTGTGAGTGTGACCCTTTAGAGGAACACTGCAACACTGCAAGCAGGTGGTTAAAATCTGATTCTAAGACGACATTTGCTTTTTCACAAAGAATGTACTTTTGAAAAAAATCTTCATAAAAATGTTATTTGGGGGCTAAACTTTCCTTAAACCCAATGCACAAGCACTTCGAGTACAAACAAACCAAATAATTGCAGGAGCTTCTTGCCAAACTAATTCAACCAATCTAGTCTCTGATGGGTAATAAAAACATTAGTTGCAGCTCTAATTCAAATTTATCTCAGCGACATCTCAAGGCTATTTGAGCTCAAGTTATAACAGACCTCATGTCTTCTTTTTCTCTCCAGTAGGAACTATTATTATATAACCATCTTAAGAGACCCAGTATCGCGCTTCCTGAGCGAGTGGCGTCATGTGCAACGTGGGGCTACGTGGAGGGCCTCCTTACACGTGTGCGACGGACGTTCACCGACGCTGTCCGAGCTGCCGAGCTGTTACTCGGGAGACGACTGGTCAGGTTGCTCCCTGCAGGAGTTCATGGACTGCCCCTATAACCTGGCCAACAACCGGCAAACCCGCATGCTGGCCGATCTCAGCCTGGTGGGCTGCTACAACGTCTCCACCATGAGCGAGGAAGAGCGCTGGGCGTTGCTTCTGGAGAGCGCCAAACGCAACCTGCGCGGCATGGCGTTCTTCGGGCTGACGGAGTACCAGCGTAAGACCCAGTATCTGTTCGAGCGTACGTTCAACCTGGAGTTCATCGCTCCCTTCACGCAGCTCAACGGCACACGCGCCTCCAGCGTCGAGGTCCCCGCCGAGACGCAGTACAGAATCCTCCAGCTGAACCGATGGGACGTGGAGCTGTACGAGTACGCCCGCGACCTTTTCCTGCAGCGTTTCCAGGTGGCGAGGCAGCAGGAGCGCAGGCAGGCCAGGGCGAGGCGGCAGCAGGAGAGGAGGCGGCTCCGCGGAAGGCTCGCAACGAAGCAAGGGAGGCAGCCGAAGCCCACAGAAACACCCCGTCAGCCCGTGAGCCACTCCGTAGTAGCCGAGGAGCAGCTGAGAGGGAAGGCTGGCGGAGACAGTGCGGAGTCAGACGTGCTACTCCCAGACTGGTGGGATCTGGATGAGAACGGCACCGTGGAGGATTACACGGACAATGTGGAGCAGTGGTAGTGACGGGAACGAGCAGTAGGATGTCTTAATACTAAGTGTGCCAAGTTCTGCCTTGTCTGTTTGTTAATGAATCGGTTATTTTTTAGTATATGCCTTCCACTAAATTTTTATTTTTTTCCTCACCATGAACAAATCACACACATTTATTTATTGATACTGATTGTATTTCTTTGCCACAACTGACATTCATAATGAATACATTTCCGTGACAGAAAGAAAGGCTGCAATGCTTTACATTTCGGTGATCACACGAGCCTTCTAGACTGGTCTCGAACACATCTGAACTCTCGTGACGTAGCTTGAAATGAGGGGGTGTTTATGTTTTCTTTGTTATAAAGAACAATTTAATACTTGTTATTTCTATAAATAATAAGCTACTGTTTGTGATTTACAATCTATGTGTTTGCCAAATTGTTGTCTTGTCTGAAATGTGTACATTTCAAAATGTGCTCTCTGTTTTTATGTGTCTTTTAAGTAACAGAAAAGGAGAATGGAATTACCTCATTGTGTAGCATTAACTGCTAATGTTGTAAAAAAAAATACTGAATGTGTCCCAATTTTTTTTTATATAAAATGCTTTTACATTCACTGAACTATTGTTCTATTCTTGCCATACTTGGATATCTTCTTTCTGTGTCTGATGTCCTTTTGTCTGATCATGTGCACAAAAGACTGCAAGCTTTTGTGTTGCACTTGCAAACCTCTGGATCACCAGCAGGGAGCGCTGAAATAATTTAAATGAAATCAAAACTTCCTGGGTGGAGGTACTGAGGTCGTAGTTGACATCACAGTTTATTCTTAAATTTGGTCGGATAGGATTTAAACCATTTTTCAGTGTGATCCTCAGAGGATTTAATAGAGGGATCAGCTTTGACATCTGCTCCTAAATTTTGTAGAATTATTCAGCAATATGCTGAAAATGAAAATGCTCAAGACTTAATGGAGGTTATAGGATTGTTAAAAAGAGAGATTACTTTTGTTTAACAGTACAGTTGCATTGGCAGAGATTGTTGAGGGATGAGAACAGCGTAAATGCTGTTAATTGTCTATATACCTATATATATATAAACGTTTTAGTGTATATTTAAATCTGAACTGACCACGAAAAACCTGAATCCTGTCTTCCATGTTTGCCTCAAAAGTCAAAAGTAAAGCCCCAAATGCATGGACATAAAAAAAAAAATTATTAAACTGAAAAGGAAATAATGTAATAATGGTTTTATATAGTAGCCTATCTCTGGCCCTTGATAGGGATGCTGCTTTGCTAGCATAACTTCATTTCCTGTTTGGGATCAACTAGCTTATACCTATATCGTTGAAAATTAAGCAGGCCTGTAGATACTGCCTGTTTTCACCCAGCCTACACACCACCAAAAAAATCTGGTTTTAGTCAAGGCAATTTTATTTATATAGCCCAATATCAAAAATGTGCCTCGGGTATTACAATCTGTTCAGCATACAACACCCTCTGTCCTCTTTCGACACTCGCTTCAGATAAGGAAAACTCACCCCCCCAAAAAGGGG
Organism: Sebastolobus alascanus; assembly: GCA_916701645.2. Lineage (NCBI taxonomy): Eukaryota > Metazoa > Chordata > Actinopteri > Perciformes > Sebastidae > Sebastolobus > Sebastolobus alascanus. The sequence goes on from CAKAOJ020000502.1 coordinate 128,187, forward strand.
GGAAAAAAATGGACGAAACCTCTCAGGATACTACAGATTCTACAGAATAGACCAACATAATAAAAATAAAATACAGACAATCCATATGACAAAATGATACTCCTACTCATTGGTCATATTATGTGCTTGAAGACAGTCTAGCCAAACAAATGTGAACACGTGTAATAGCACGGTATTGTTTATTCTTTTTTAAATCTCCAATTTCTTTTTACTTTCTCTCAGTTAATTTAAAGTGTACTTGTTGGGACAGAAAACAATCAGATAGCCTATAGTTTCCTTTAAACAGCAGGACAACAGAGCTCTCCAGCTAGGCTACGTAATCTACTAAGGTAAAGTGGAAAAAACTAAACAAAAAGAGAAATATGATCAATACGACCAGGTATTGTGCCTTTTGAGAATGGTCACATATTTAGTGTATAATAAATGTCAGTTATTTGAATGAGCACACATTTCTTCCAAAAGTCTACAATAATAAAAAATGAATACTCTCTCTCAAATATAATAATATCTATTGGTAGAAATAACAGTAAATTGTTGTGTTAATAAAAACATTAAAAAAAATCAACATAAAAACAATATTCAAACATGGGTTATATTACCCCATTTTCCAAAATATAACCAGAAAGTAATGAAAAAACCGCCTTTCACTTCTAGAAAACAATATTTTAGTTAGTTTTGAGCCTTATCGCTCTCCATAGTACCTCAGGGGTACGAGCAAACTTTATGTGAACGCGCGCCTCCCTCGCCTTTTGGAAGGGGGCGGGGCTAGAGGGGGAACAGATCTCGTCACAACACCGGAAAACCAGCGTTGCTAAGCATCAGGTGTGACGTAATGCGCTCTTCTAGCTTACCTGACGTTACATATTTTTGATATCCCCTAAGTGTACAAAGTAAAAACAACTAATATACTGATTTTATACGTTTTAAACAGTGAAACGAGTGAGTATATATCATCAAGTTTGTTCAAAATGCGTTTGGGAAATTACGTTAAACGTCAGGTTGACGTCAACGTACGTAACGTTACGTTAAAAATGTTGAGTTAACGTTAGCTATTAGCACAACCGCTATCCTAATATTTTAATAAAGTTAAACAGAGTTAGTCGTTAAATTATATTAAAATGACACGCTGTGGATATAAGTGTGTTTTTTTGGGCTAACGTTAATTTGACAGGACCAAATATCTTTGTAACTGTCAGTAATAACGACTGATCCGTAACCAAGGACTGATTCGTAACCAAGGACTGATTCGTAACCAAGGACTGATTCGTAACCAGGGACGTGTTTTATCCTTCTTCTATGAGTTATAATGTACCTGTCTGCACTCACCTGCGACGTGTTTACGGCAGCCTACCTTTATAACCTGCGGTGCTTTTGGTCGTGACTTTGATTTCCCCCTAATGCTAATCATGTTATCTTAAAAACGAAAGCAAACACCCTCCCAGCTCCTCCCTCACCATTTTGCCCTCCCTCTGATTTTTTTTTTTTCCTCAAAATCTGTTATTCTGCTGTGAGTTCAGTCAGTCAGTGTTGCAGCCGAGCAAATGTAGTTGCAGCAAACATTAGAGCTGCCAGCCAGACCCCGCTTCTCTCTCTCTTTTTTATTATTGCTAGCTAGCTTTTATTCCTCTTTCACTCCAAGGCAACACTAATATCAGACTAATAGCGCGTCTTTGTGGAAAATAACCATCAAATAAACATTTTAACCGACGCTGATTTAGGAGAAGACATCTGAATCTGGGACTATAAAACAGGTAAGAGTGAGCACGTCTGGCGCAGTTTGCAGCAATATTAATGCTACCTAGTTTTTACATTTAATCCCTTTATAATGCCTCTTCCTCTCTGCATGTTGCGTGGAAGCGAAGCTGCCTTTTGTTATTGTTAATTACGGGCGTAATATCGCTGTTACGCACAGTAATAACATTTACAGTTGACATGCTTTGGGGCAGGTCTGCTGTGTGGATATAAATCATGACTGTCATAGCTGAGTGTGGGATCTGCACACAAGGGTTTGGTTGAATGCAACACACAGGGCATTTTATTGGATGCCTCTTAACACAGTGCCAGTGTTTCAAGTGCAAACCGGTTGTCATGCCAGTGAGTAAAGGGCAAAATGAGGAAATTACTTTCTATGTTTGTTTACTGCATACCTGACATTACAGCTGGCAGAAGTGAAGAGCACCTGCAGTTTCCTTCCTTGTTAGCAAACCTGCATGTAGGGTGACCAGATCCCAACAAACCAAATGTGGGACAAAGAGTACGTTTGTGTGGGATAATGTGAAAAAAAAAAAAAAAAAACATTTCTATTCCGGTTGAAAAATAACTAATTTTGCTTTGAGAATAACCTTCCACCGGCAAGTAGTTTACCAGTCTTTGTTGTAGCTGCATTTCCTTTTCTTTGTGTTAAGGTGAGTTTCAGTAATGTGGGACACTGCCTAATGTGGGACACCTAAGCTCAAGCGGGTGTAGGTCTTCCTCAAATAAAATAAAAGTCAATAAAACTATTGATATTTAATGTCTTTCTAATATGCCTAAATGATTCAAAACTATTATAGTCTTTATTCACTATTGTTTATTTCTTTATTATTATTTATAGTCTTGTTTGATGTTGTTCGATTCTTCACGTAACATCCACACATAAACCGAGGTTTTGTAACAGCAATAACATTGTAAGTGGTAAATTTACTCAACATGGGATTGCACATTTAGCCTTGAGTGTTTCCTACATTCATTTAGGTGATTTTTAGGCCAGTGTCCCACATTTTGGACATGACTGTCCCACATTAGAAAATCAAGATTTGTCTGAGAAAACTTGGCATTAGAGTACTGATATGTCTACCATTTGATATGTACCAGTTTGATATCTGCATTTTCTTTTTTTTGGTTTGATGAGGACACATCCTGGCGATTTCTTAGTGGTACTGGGGTTAGATTTAATGTATTGGCTTCATATCACAATATATTCCTGAAATCTGAAATGCAAAAAACTGTCCCACATTAGGCTAATTCACCCATCATATTCTGCCTAAATCTGCATAGCTTGTGACTTTTCCGCTTTGGCCGTAGCGTAGCAAAGACCTGCACTTCACCCACGTGATGACAGCCTTCCTTGCTTTCTTGACAGCCATTGGATAAAAGCCAGATTTTAGAAAAGCGTCTGTCCTGCAGTGGTTTGACCTTTGATTCGATCAAAATGTGGGACATAGTATCAATATGTGGGACGTGGGACAAGGGATAAAAATGCTGTGCAGTCCCTCATAAAGTGGGACACCTGGTCACCCAATCTGCATGTCTGCAGGATTTTGCTTCCCAGGGAGGTTGAGTCTTGTCCTTGTTTACCCTTAAGGGTTCAGGCCACCGTAGCGTACTGTGTTGTCACTACTTGCCTACAGTACATGTACATGTACTGTACTGTACGCGCCTCCAGTACATGTATTGCCATAATCTTGGCTCATTTCATAATACAGCCAGTCAAGACAAGTTCACGCTCCCTTCAGGCTGTGGACTCTGCACCAGTCTAGCTAGTTTTTCTTTACTTAATATAAACACTGATAAACTGACAAACACACATGGGCAAGTGGCCACATTTCCCACATAACCTGTTTTCATTTCCCCTCTCACACAGACACACATTAACTGCCTGGGAAAGCTGCTTCTTTTATGGTGCAAATAAAACAAATCAAAAATGCTATGCTGACGATTGGTTCAACTATATCTACAGTTTTTCCACACAGTTAACTTTCATGATCTCCCTACAGGGACGTAAAGCTCCCAGCTCACAACCTGCAAGGTAGAATGAAAGCTCCTCCAGGGCATAAACATTACGCGGTCTCTTTTTATGAATTAAAAGTGCAACAGGCAACTTAAAATGCAACTATTCCATGCTTTGTGCAGGCTATTGTCCTGTAAGATAGGGTAGGCTTGTTGTATGTTTTACTTGAATGGGAGCTGTGGTGCTTTAATGAGCTGAAAGGATTACTGATACTTAACCTAATTACTTTGCTCCCTCCCTCCATGCTGCTAGCTTTTACTCTCATTGTGATTTATGGATCTTCCACCTTGTGCTTTTTAATCAATCACCTTGTCATCGTCGACGTTATCCTGCTCGGTACTTGTCCTTGTCGCTGCTCTCAAAAGAGTTGACTGTAAAGCTCATAGTTGGAGATCAGAGGTGTGTTTTTGTAGCTACAGTATTCGTTACACAACTACCTTTGCCTCTAAAAAAGGAATCCACCAAGTGTTATAGATGGGGAAACTCCAGATTTAAAAACCAAAAGTCTCAAAGGAAATTCGTAGATTCTCACATGAAACCAAACTGACAGACAGACATAAGCAAAACTGTTTTTTCCCATGCTAAAATCAACCACTGTGTTTGGTGAAACACTGAACTTTTATTATCTTTGCATTCTCTCTGCCAACCTGCTGTATCAGCCTAAAACACTGTTTTACATATTTACAAAATACTCTTAATCTAGAGCAATTCACAATAATAATTCACAAGTGCAATAATGGGGCAAACTTACATTTATAAACACTGACATTTCAACTCCTTTCCGTTCCTGAAGTTCATCTGAATCTTCAACTTCACTTTCACTTAAATTGTTTTTTTTTTTACATCTTTCACCTCTTCCATCTCAACTGCTATTTCAATGCATGATTCTTTCAGTATTTGTATTTTGACTGCCACTTCAACTTCTTTCATTATCTCAGTTATTTTAAATTAGGGCTGTCAAAGTTAACACGGTAATAACAAATTCGATTTAACGTCACTAATTAGTTTTCATGCATTAACGCAAGTTGTGATTTTTAGTTTGTAGCGGGCTCATGATGATCTCAGCATATTATTTTATGCTAAATGCAGTACCTGTGAGGGTTTCTGGACAATATTGGTCATTGTTTTGTGTTAATTGATTTCCAGTAATAAATATATACATACGTTTGCATAAAGAAAGCATATTTGCCCACTCCCATGTTGATAAGAGTATTAAAGAAATGAAAGTGACACTTAAAATATTCTCCTGCCTGTACCATGATTTTGCAAAAGAAAGAAGCCAAGGGAAATCCCAAGAGGAGAAATAAAAAGGGGTTTTGTATTTGTTTATTTGTTAATGTGTCACCTTACCTTTCACTTCATGCATGCCCGAGGGTTTTATTGATATAATAAGGTTATCTATTAGTGTGAGCAGATGCGGTGCAGGGCTGTGTGTCGAGGTGGCTCCCAGCCTACACACCAGCCTTAATGCAGACGTCAGAGCTCCGGTGAAGGTTACACTGCCGGTAGCCCTTTGGTGCACTGTGTTTGATGATGGACGCAGTGCGCCGGAGTCAACAGCAGCCACCCCCCCTCTGTCCTCCTTATACTCCCCCCTCCCCCCCATCCTGTTCCACCTACACGTTGACCCCCACCTACTGACTGCTGGATCCCCTCTTCTCACTGCAGACACCTGGAGCACCGGCAGCAGCATAATGACTGTTATAACTGGGACGCTCTATATTTATTCGCCGTGCCGCATCCCCGCAAATGACTGTTTATGCTGCATTGTAAAGGTCGGACAAGTTCAGTAGGCCAAGATTATTTCTGTACAAAATGTACACTCTTCGTTACAGTTGTGTCATAACTATGTGGGAGTTAAGATTTAATTTGATTAAGTTTATCTGTTTATTAGAGCTGAAACAATCAGTCTATTTATAGATTAGTTGATTGACAGAAAATTAATCTGCAACTATTTTGAAAACTGTTTCAGCTTCTCAAATGTGAGGATTTTTGAGGAGAAATTGTTAAGGCCATTTTTTTCACTATTTCTTGACATGATAAATAAAAGAAAATTAACTGCAGATTAGTCGATAAAGAAAACAATCATTAGTTGCACCCATATCGTGTATTATATTATAAGGTTAAATGTAGGCTGACATGTTCGTCTGTCTGTCTCCATCTCACCCGTTTCAGTGCCCGGGACAGCGCCGCTGCTGCACTATTGTACACACACTCACCTCTACACTAGGGATGTCACGGTGAGGAAATTTCCCCACCGGTTAATAAACTCGTGACAACATCGGTGTTGCCGATTACACGGGACACTCAATATATGTAGAGTGCTTACTTTGATCTTTAACGTTGGATGGCTGTGTGTCTGGCCTTTCCAGCAGACCTACGCTTCCACCATTTTGGACTGAAAGCGACTACCAGACGCCAGTAAAACGTACGCCTACGAAGTGTCGTACAAAATTAAAAGAAGATTATTTCTATTCCGTTGTCATATTCTACCAAAATGGCCTGTGTTGAACAATAAAATATTACAAATTGAATACGCGGTTTGACAGCAAAAAATGCCTGCAGCGGCTGTTGTCAATAAACCACCAGAGTTTCTTCTCTTTGCTTCTATACTCTTTGTCTCCGGTCGAGCTTTCAGTGCGACGCCGCAGGTTTCCACCTGGCACCATTGCACCGTGAACACCGGCTGTGACCGCTCCGTCCTCTGTACGTCGATTGCTTCATTAACATTATGGTACCCTTATATCATTGGGTTTAAATACGAAATATTACCAACAAGGCGCTTTTGCTTTTCGCTTCGACACCAATTCCTCCGCCATCGTCTTGTCTGTCAACTCTCTCTCGTCTCGTATGTTTGAAGTCTGACTCCAGCTACTCTGAGCTGAGACTCCGTACGGAGCGGACACTTTCACTTTCGGTCTGTAGCGTCCGTCATACGACTATGTTTTGATAACACGGCGCTGATACGCAAAAATTAACTAAATGGGTTTTATTTCTATAAAAAAAAAAAAGCAAACAACGGTGGGGACGGTGGTAATATAATCGTGTATGCCCGAACACTGTGTAACACTGACTACCGCGGCAAGCCTACTCTTCACATAACAAACAGTGATAGCTGTCGGAGAATAACTAATAAAAATTAATGTTGAATATGAATAATGAATAATGTTGTGGGATTATTCTTTATTTCATGGGTTATTTAGGATTTATACATTATTATTACATACTTAAAAAAAACAATAAACGCAGCATTCAAATACGGATTCGGAGGTCAATGGTCGAAGCTTTGAAGCATTCGGTTCAGCACTAGTTAAATGACTCATTTTTGTTTATTTACATGTAGCTAAAGCCTATTTTCATGCTTTCTTATAAATGATTTGATTTTACTTCAGAGCTTTAACCCATTCATCGGTGTTGTAGGGACAACACTGAGATAGTTGTGTTGTGTGGGCTGAAGCTGAAGCATGTAGCATCAAGCCTCTCTTAAACAGAGCTCTTGATCGGTGTTTAGCTACTAACTCATATCCTTTCACTACATCTGCCTCTGACTTATTTGCTCCTTGGCTGTTTGTTATCCTTGTGTATCTTTTGGCCTCCTCATGTTTTATCATGCTGTGGTAGGTACAGTCTGTGTTTCATTACAAACTGAATGACCTGTATTTCTAAAGAGTGCCGTCTCTTAGAAAAAGACTGCTGATTAGAACGTCTAACGTAATGCAGACAGTTCATGTGAGTGTTGTTTTTGTAAAAAAATGTTTTCTATTCTATTCTATATTCTATATTTTCATAAAGACCGCGTGCTGTTGGATTTAATCTGGTGGTTATACCGGTCTGCTGTTGGTAAATTATTAATTGACTAATGTGCAGATTAGTCCCATCATGGTGTACTTGCACATTGGAGTCAATCATAACGGTGGGTGGGGTGATGCTAGTGGTGTTCTGAATGGTTGATCTGTCGGCGTGTCAGTCCGCTTTGATCCAGACTGAAATATCTCAACAACTGTTGGATAGATTGCCATGATTTTTTTTGGTCCCCAGAGGACGAGTCCTATGTATGCTTTGTTGATCTCCTACTGTTGCCTGTAGTGCCAACATGAGCTTGACATTTCTCCTTTTTAGTGGTTAGATGGACGCATCCATGTCCTGGTCCTCTGAGTTTTCCTCTAGGGTCATCATCAGGTCAAAATTGTAATTTGTCCAATACTTGGTTTATGACCAAATACCTGCAAAACTAAAGGCCCAGACACACCAGCCCGACATCAAAGAATTAGCGGCGATGAAGGCCGACCTTTGAGTCGCCTCACATTGCCTGTGTCTTGGCCAAAAAGATTCACGTTAGTCCGTATTCATCATTCAAAAAGGGAAACAGGAAGACCTACAACGGCGGATATACAAGCCGTTGTTATGAAACGTACATGAAACAAAGCGGTGTTTGCCGACCATTTTCACACCACTCTCTCTCACCACTCAGCTTCATTCCAGACGGCCATGTCGTTGTGAAAATATCCGTGTGTTGGAATGATCAGATGAGATGAAGATGAAAAATGAGAAGAGCCTTATGTGTGTGTCCTAGTTGGCTTGCTTTCCTCGCTTCTGTTTCTCTTCTCGTGCACTGATTTCGTTTAAGCTGAACAGCCAATCAGAGTGATTTCTCTCACCGATGAAGCTCCGCCTCTGATTCAACATGCTGAATCGGCCGAAAAGCCTCCGACAGACTAGAGCCGACGGTGCGGGACACACCGCAAAAACTAGGCCGACAGATGCTCACCGACGGCCGACCGTCGGCTTGGTGTGTCAGGAGCTTAATGGCATTCCCATCAGCCTCAGCTGTACTTTGTGTTTAGTGTTTGTGTGCCAACACGCTAAACATGGTAAACATTATACCTGCTAATCATCAGCATGTTAGCAGGCTGACATTAATATTTAGCCTAAAGCACTAAAGCTGCATAAGTATACCCTCACAGAGCTGCTAGCACGGCTGCAGACTGTTAGTTGTGTTCATGTGATGGTCAAGGTTACACCCACTTATGAGAAACTAACTAATTAAACATACTTACTGTTTAGTTTGAATGTCAGATCTATTACCTTGCTAACAGCTCTCACGGGTCGTTCTGTCTCTTCATGAACATGAACACAAACCCCAAGTGGGCACGTCACATTTTACCGACGTACACATTATGCCACGGCATGATTTCTCTATTTGTAACTGTCTCCATCGTCTTCCATTACCTGTAAAGGCCCTGCTAGAGGCCAAAGGTAAAGCTAACAAGGGAAGGTTTGGTTAAACAGTCGGTGAAATTGTCCCGAGGGTGAAACTCCTGGAAAGCAGAGTCACAGCTGCAGTGTATATATCAGCAAGCGAAAGGTCATTACTGTGTATATATTCAAAGGTACAGGGTGGCGTGTAAAGTAGAACGGCACTGGAGGAGAGCCAGCGTTGCTGCGTAGCTTCTCCAAGAACGGCCGTAATGGCAACTGTGCGCCATTTGGTGTCTGGTGTGGCGAGAGCGAGGCGAGGAGTGTTGCCGAGGAGCATTTTGATGATGCGGGCTGCATATCGCCGAGCTGCGTCGTCAGGGTGTGCGTAAGCAAAGGGGCGCTTGACACTGATGTGGACCTGAACGCAGGACAGGCGAAGCTGCAAGAGGAGTGCTTGTTCTGTCCCCCCGAGAAAAGTTTCTATCGATCCGTAGGTAGGCTGGGAGGAGGAGGAGGCACAGACAAGCATAATGGTTAAGCAAGCAAAGCAGTTGCTGTACCTGCTCATCTCTCATTCCTGCCTCTCTGTGTTTTTTTTTTTGGGGCTGGGATGTGTCTTTGTTCTTGTGTTTGAAGGTGGGTGTATCAATTCAGCTCCCACCTCCCCCCGTTATCCCTCCTTCTCCCACTCCACTGCGGTGTTCTCCTTCTGGGCTGTCTATCTGCATGCACACACACTCTCGTTCCCTCACACTCTCCCCCCCGTCGGTTCCTCCGTCTGTGTCTGCCGCCATCAGACGCAGGGACTGATAATATCTGCTCCTCCTCTGCCTCCTCCTATTTTTTGTACTCCTCCTCTCCTGCATCTCGCCTATTGTTTATTCACTTTGTGCATTAATGCACTACTGTGTTTCATACAGGACAGCCTTCCTTCCTCTTGAACCAAAATGCACTTCTCTTGTGAAGCTGAATTGTTTCTTCTATGAGTATATCTTTTTATGGAGCCACCTCACTGATTGTTATCTGTATTCAGTTAGTGTCCGGACACGTTTCTCTGCTCCCTGCATGCATCCTCCCCTCCTTGCATCACACTGCAGTATTAGTCCACTGCTCGAATAAGACTTCCTCCTCCACGTCTGTGTTTGGAGTCAGAGAGTTGTTGTACAGTTTGAATATCAGCATGTGGCTCAGCCATGACTGTGAAAAAAATCCTGGGAGGAACAAGGACGGGCTCTGTTGGAGGGAGGAGCTCTGTGGAAACTGCCCCGTCATTGGTCGGCGGTGTGCTCTGCACGCCTGCAAAACTCTGCCCGATTGGCTGGAGCCTCGCATTGAGCACAGCAGCTGCAGTTGTGAAGAACTACCCCCCCCCCTTCTCTCTCTCTCTCTCCCTTTTCCTACTTCTTCCCTTCACATTAATAACTGTCTGGGAACCATCAGTGTCGACCACACACGTCTTCAAGGACACGGCGTTTCACAGTGTATTGCAGCATGATTCATTCCAAGTTAGTCAATTACTTTCTGCTCCGTGGAGCTCAGGGGAGTTGAAGTGACGTCTCTGTCCTGCCTGCAATCTCCCTCCATCCCTTCTCTCTCCCTCTCTCTCTCTCTCTCTCTCTCTCTCTCTCTCTCTCTCTCTTGTATCACTTAATCAAGACATAGCTTGCCCTTTCCTGTTCATTGCTGCCTCCCTCCCTCCCCGTATGCTCTGTTCCCCTATTTGTTTGTCCTCGCTGTATTCTCTTTCCCGGTCCTCCCTCCCGCCTCGTGGTCCTCCTCGTCACCCTCCGTTTTTAAACAAGCTCCACACGAGGTTGCAGCTTCACATTAACGTCATTTTTTTTTCTCCTCAACAGGCTGCTTTGAATTAACGCTCTCGTTTTTTACAGTCCACAGCGAGACAACAAGAAGCAAGGACATGCAGAAGAGAGGTCAGTGAGGAGGATGACAACAGAGGAACAGACAGCGGCGAAGGAGGGATGAGAAAGAGACTGAAATAAGAGGAGGAAGTGGAACTCCAAAGTGCCTACTGCGAGGAGGTCGTCTGCTGTGGCTGGATGAGAGCAGGACGGGGCTCGGCGTGTGTGTTTGGCCTTGAATGGAGGCTGTATTTTATCCCGACAGCCACGAAGTCGTCCGTCCCGCGTCGCTGAGCTGCAGTCCCAACGTACCCTGAGCTGAGCCGCCACCTCGTCTCATCACTGCAAGGTCCCTCGAAGGTTCTGCTTTTGTTTTTCTTCTACAGAAATCTCTCTCAGGCCGTTAACTACGGTGACCGCCCCGGCCCCGGCCATGTTGACGTGAATGTAACAGTGACTTACGGCGGGCGTCAGTCGATTCAGGTGAAGGCACAGACGCTCAGTGTCACATGAAGAGTGATGTCCTCAGAGTAGCTTTTTTCTTTTTTTTTTCCTTCGAGTCAGAGCTGGCCTCTGCTCCCAGTCGACCCCCTCTATCTCAAACTTCAGCTGCCACTTTTCCCAGGAAGAACTAATAAACATCCCCTAAAATACACCAACCAAAAGGGGCTCGCCGCCTATCTGCGCTTGAGGAAAAAACTGAAAATATTTCTGCATCTGTTTTGCTGGGGATCTTTTTCTTTTTTTTCTTGCATCACTATTAGTCACCCTTTGCTCTCATCAGACAGTTTTTCCGTCCGTCTGCCCTCGCAAGTGTTTGTGAGCGACTCCGATGGCTGTCAGCATGACCATGGGACGGGACACCAAATGGCTGACCCTGGAAGTGTGTCGTGAGTTTCAGAGAGGCACCTGCTCGCGGTCGGATGCCGAGTGCAAGTTTGCTCACCCCTCCCGGAGCTGCCATGTGGAGAACGGCCGAGTCATCGCCTGCTTTGACTCACTCAAGGTAACAACAGACATTACACAGTCTTGTTTGTTTAGACACATGCATTGCGAGCTGTGTCAAGTTTGCCTTTTGGCTCTGCATAGTATTAACACACACACACAGATGCACACAAACCTTCCTGTTGTGTTTTATAAGGTGAGGTGGCCCACCTCACCTTTAAATATATTGAATGAGTTAGACTATCGTTTAGGGTGTCATCTACTAACTAAATTGCTTGAGAGAGAAGATGCGTCAGGATGAGCCACCTCAGCTAAACAATTTTCCTGGAAACCTTGCAAACTATGTCAGCTGGTCAGTTGATCCACCATTTTCACCCCCACTTAGATTGTTCAAAGCTATCTTTGTCTGAATTTCTCTAATTTCATCTATATATCCTTGTGATTCTGTGCTTTTAAACATTGTGAATTATGGTGAACAAGTTTATTAACAATTAAAAAAAGTCTCTCGCAGAATAGTCGTTGAGAATACGAATACCAGCTGAAAAATAAAAAAGTTTGGCCTGTCATCATGGAGTCTAAAGTGATGAAAAGGGTAGCACATTATACACATCTTATTTTGTGATGGCTAGTATATATATATATATATATATATATATATAACATTATATAAAACATTTAAAACTTATGATAAAATATCTACATGTGATTGGTTTTGGCTTCAAATCAGGGTACTTATTAATGCCTTTATTAGATAGCATATTGTTGAGAAACGAACAGAAAGAGAGAGGGGAGGAGGACAGCCATAAAGCAGTCTGGCTCATTTGTTTGCAACACTGCCTGCAATGATGTAATACAACCAGATATATTAAAGGGATAGTTACCACTGTATAAAGTAGGGTTGTAACGATCCGATGATCTGGATCGATGTATCGATTCAATGATCAACGATCCAATATCATGGATGCAAAGTATAAACGTCGATACATATCGTCATCTTTAAGATACGCCTTTATTTTGAAATTCCCATGGCACGTCTGTTTCACCATTTCCGTCCAAACGCAACTCCTTCCAACAACAGAAGGTCTATTTCTATTGTTTTTATTAAAACAAATAGATTTATTTTATTTAAATGTCTGGTAGAGCCCAGTAAAACAATGGTCAAATCCTATTTTAGTTGCTTTTTGTGAGTTGATTTAAACTTATTGTGTTAAATGAACATATGATATTGTCTCATATCGATCGCAGGCCCCTGAATTGAATCTAATCGAAATCATCATGGCAGATTTTGTGATATCGGCAAATAACATATCGTTGTCCAAAGAATCAATATAATATCGTATTGTGATGATAAGTGATTTACACCCCTAATATAAATGGTGCTGAAAAGTCTCTGATGGTGGACTAATTTTGTCTCATGGTATATGTACAGTAAGGGTTAACACTGGACTAGTTGTACCTTCTGTGATTGTAATGGATTGCTTCCGCAGAATAGCTAACGTTATTTCAGAAGTCCTCGCTTTACTCCTACCGTTAGACGTCCAGACTCACAAATATCAAACACGTTTGAAATTAAATGTACATGGTTCTCACTGTTCAGCTATTTAGCTGTTTTGTTATTTATTTATACACTTTAAAGTTACGGGGACGGTGCACATTAATAGACATTTCTGTAAATGTGCCAGTTTGGCTAGTTTTCAGGTGCAGTCCCTGTGCAGGTGTAATGACAATAGACACATGAAATACATTTAAACAGGAGAATGTATTAAAACACATTTCATAAAAACACATTAAATACTTTAAAACAAGCACAACAATACATAAAACATAAAACAAAGCACGTTTCACGTTATTTACAGACACTTAATTGTCATTTAACCATGATTTTAAATTCATTTTTTTACGATTTTTAAAAAAAATATAATTTATTTTTTTATAATATTGGTTACACAAATAACCCTAGCTCCAAGCTCTTTAGCTAAGCCTCATTGTCGCTATCTTTACCAACAGCTTCATACTAATCAAACACCTACAGTAGATGTCCGGTTATCGTGTCTGGTTATTAAAAGTTAATCCACATCTTCCAGCCAATCAGAGTTGAGGATTTTCAGTGGTCATGGTATACCATGTCATATTGCCCAACCCTAATTTAAACCAGGCAAATTAACACATAATTCTCTGAAAATAAACACATATAGATACATATAACAATGTCAGAGGATTGTCTTCTGGTTATCGAGATAATTTATTGTTTCCGTTTTGCACGGGCGTGACGGAAATTTCTCGTAAAGCCACTTTGCCGACAGCCCGTCCATCAGCGATGTGCTGCTTCGACATCACTTCAGCTGACTCTCCGCCACAGAACAACAACACCAGCTCCACTAACACGCAGTCTTCGAAGTGATTTACTGTATTCCAGAAGGGCTCCGACTATCAACGGACGATTACGCCAAAATCGAGAATATGCTGCCGCTGTGCCGGCGTGTGTGTGTTTTGCACGACCGGCTTTCATGCAGAGAAAAAGTGAGACCCAGACAAGGGGCTCGCTGTCTGAGTGCAGCTGCTGTCTCCTCGTTTATTGAGTTAGAATTTATTATTCAGCCATTTTTCTGTGTTATGTCCTCCCGAAGCAGGAGGGAGATGGAGAGGGAGAGAGAGAAACGGAGAGGGGGGCCTAGCAACAGCACAGGAGCGCGTACCCATTGGATAGTTTGATCTTCCTGAGTGGCACGGCTGTTTTTAGCTCAGAGCAACAGCCTGGCTCTGTACTGGTTGCATTGATGGGAGAAAGAGGCGAACCGCTTTGTACCAAAGGCAGCGAACAAGCATTAAAGGCCACTTTCGATTGTTTGAAGCCCCGGGGTCACGTTGTTAGAGAAAGAACTGAAGTTGGTGACAGTTGAAGGTCAAAGCGGCTTTTCTTTATCAGGAGCTGCAGCGGGGCTTTAGTGCCAGCACGGTAATGTCAACAACCAACTCTCTACAGCACTGTTCCTATCCCCATTGTTGTTCAGGATTATTCTCAGCTGACAGCCGTTGTTTTTGGTCGACTGACTGGAAAAAACAAAGAAGCACCTCACTCGAGCCGCTCTACAGCATCACTCCTTCCTCCCGCTCCCCGCCCATCCCCTCCCTTCTTTGTTAATTTTTATGGATTTATCTGCTAATGGCCTCCCTCCTCACCGTGCCTCCCATATCTGGCATCTCCGGCCCGGTCCGAGCCGACTGCCGTCATTCCCTGTTGCTCCTCCATTAGCTCCGTCTGGTCGGTCTGAACCTGCTGCAGGGGAGGGGGGGGGGGGGGGGGGGGGGGGGGAGCTCACCGCCTAGTTCTTTTTACCTTGTTAACTGGAGTGCTGCTGTCCTCTCAAATGATTAGTGTGGACATCACATCTGCCCAACGATTCAGCAGCAGATTCGACAGCAGTGTCACTTTTGGATGACAATCATGGTAGAACTGCAACTAACAATTATGTTCATTATCCATTATTCAAATTAACATGACAGAAAATAGATTAAAATGCTAAAAATTACTTCTTTAAAATGCTGTTTTTGTTCAAACAACAATTCTATACCCAAAGATACTCAGTTTGCTGTCATATAAGACGAGCAAAAACTGGAAATCTTCACATTTAAGAGGCTGAAACCAGCATATTTTTTTCATTTTTCCATGAGCAGCTCTGTGATTGATTATGGTTCATCGACTGAGTACCATGGATGTCTGTACCAGGTGGCAACCTCGGGGTCTGAGAAGTGAAGCCAATGTGGAAGTGCCTTAAACTTGCATTCTTTCTAATATCCAGCAGGGGGCGACTCCTCTGGTTGCAAAAAGAAGTGTGATTGTATAGAAGTCTATGAGAAAATGACCCTACTTCTCACTTGATTTATTACCTCAGTAAACATTGTAAACATGAGGTTATGGTCTCAATCGCTAGTTTCAAGTCTTCTTCAATACAGCATGATGTTCATTTAGTAAATTATGGTCCCATTTAGAGTCAAATAGACCATAAAGCAGGGGATGCTTTAGGGCGTGGCTACCTTGTGATTGACAGGTCGCTACCACGGCGTTGTCTAGTCTGGGAGTTGTCCGTGGTTTCATCTTACAACTTTAACCCTTTCACAGTGTGTTTTCAGTTCATTAAAGTTAATTATAACATTTTTGGTTGCCCAAAAATATCTTATTCAGCATTCGGTTGTACTTAGCTCCACCCTCTCGTGTCACTTCTGGTTGCAAAGAACCAAGATGGCGATGGCCAAAATGCCAAACTCGAGGCTTCAAAACGGCAGTCCACAAACCAATGGGTGACGTTACTGTGACTACATCCACTTCTTATATAAAGTCTATGATCTGTACCAAATTTCATCGAATAGTTGTCGGCCCTATGGTGGCGCTAGATGAAAACTCAGTAGGATTCATCCTCTGGGGGACGTGAATGAATGAATCATCTTAATCCATCCAATAGTTATTGTTGTAATTGTGATTTCGGTCTGAAACTTATTGTTGCCAACTAAATTTCTGCTGATCAACTAATCAATTAATGGACTATTTGTTTCAACTCATTGTCACATATGAGAATGAGCCCAAACTCCTTTAACTGAAGACAAAGCGTGTCCCTCATTAATATGGGAACTGTTTATTTATCGTTGGATTTAATCGACATCTCATCTCTCTCGTCTCTCTGAATGCATCAACAGCACACTACTGTACTAACAGGGGCTTTCTCTGTGTTGCGTAGTGTGTTGCCATGGCAACCGAAGGGAGATTCCTGACCCAATACTCCCCTCATCGCCACGTTTCATTGGCCTCCTTCTCTAACCCAGATTTTATGGCTTTTATAAAGGTTTTGTATGAATGTTTTTTGGAGCCCCAATGCATAAAGTGCATCATTGGGCTCATTAATAGGTACGTTTCTTTCCCTGTGAGTTTGAGCAGGCTTCTCTGGGCTCCTGGGACTCACTCCTCATTACAGACTCATCCCTAAACACACAGCTCGCTGACGCAAACCTCGCTCGCATGCATCTCCAGTGTAGGCGAGAGTGTTTGTGCAAGCCTCGTGTGCCATCCCGACCATTTTTTTCAGGCTGCTGCATGTTTTGCTTGTATGTTTTTTGTCTGTTGTGTGAGGTCGTGTGAATCCCTCCAGGATGCTGGTGTAGGAGACACTGCAGTTTGTCCTATATAGCTCTCCTGCTGCTGAAACCCCCTATTTTTTATGTGTCCTCATCTCAGCGCGACATCATCCATCACCGTCAGAGTCTCTGCACCATGACGTCAGTTTGTCTTCGGAGGTTTTTTATTCTCCGTTGCCAGTTGTGCGGCACTCTCACGCTCGCCTAATGAGAGCTGGTCGGTGTGGGTGTGGTTTGACGACGGAGCTGCATGTGGCTGACGCTCAGTGGAGGTAGTTTAGCGGGTGAACAGCTCATCTGCAGGGCCAGACAGCTGCTGTCGGCCCAGGGGTTTAATGGAGACTGCAGTGTGTGTTGACCTGCAGTGTTCCTGCAGCACCATCTTCACCTTCCCCACAGCACCACGGCAGGGACGAAGGACACCCGCTTTAATGACGTTCTGGGGCAAAATGAATTGCTTTTAGATAAGTGGCTCAAAATCTGATTTAGGGTTTGACAAGAAGCCAAAAATGACAAGTGGAAAAATGAGTGTAAAGAATTACTTCTGATGAAAAAGATCTGCTGAATCAGGAGAAGCCTCAGCTGACTATATTACAAAATTATAGCAACCTAGTATTAGGTTATTGAAACGCTTGTTTGGGATCCATAGTTTCACAACACATTGCATTAGAGCTGCAACTAATGATTATATTCATTGTTGATTAATCCGTCGATTATTTTCTTGATTAATCGATTAGTTCTATAAAATATCAGAAAATGGTGAAAAATGTCGATCAGTGTTTCCCAAAGCCCAAGATGACGTCCTCAAATGTCTTGTTTTGTCCACAACTCAAAGATATTCAGTTTACTGTGATCGAGGAGTAAAGAAACCAGAAAATATTCACATTTAAGAAGCTGGAATCAGAGAATTTTGTCTTTTCTTTTCTTAAAAAACGACTCCAACCGATTATCAAAATAGTTGGTGATTAATTTAATAGTTGACAGCCAATCAGTTAATTGATTAATCATTGCAGAGATACTTATATTTTTAGGGAGTTATAGGCTCAACAGGAACTACAACTGCAGTTCTCCATCATGAGCTGTGTGACCTCTGGGATTTTTTTTTTTATAACCAGTACATTTATACTTATTATAAAAGGAATTTACTTTGCTCAAACACGTGTAAGACTTTGGTTCCAGTCACACAAACTGTCGTTGTCGTTATTTTTTAAGGCTGCATGTGATGATTGAAGCTTTGCATACAAGACAAATAGAAATGCTTTGACTATGCACCAACGGCAGACTGTCTGCACAGCCAACATGCTTCATTTGTTAATGAATAGTTCTTTCGATTAACATGTTTAATTTTGAATAATTCCTTTTTATTGGGACACACTGCAATAAATAAGTACAACACTTCATAAAGACTGTCCTTCACCTCATGTTAGCCAACCCTCTTCTGACCTTCTGAAGGTGAGGAGTAATAAAGATCATGAAGAAACCAGTAATGAGAGATTAACTTCTCAACTATACTGTGTGTATATTAGGGCTGCACAATTAATCAAATATTATGATTACGATTTTGGTTCCCCACAATAAAATGAACATGATCGGGTGATGATGTTTGTCGGGGAAAACAAAAATGCACTGAATTCATGTGAAGAAGAACCTTATTTTAAGTCTTATTTTGATGCAAAGATTTAAATGTGAAAGTGCAATAAAAATATTTAGTCCCTAAAATCCATGACTAATTGTGATAAATAATCATGATCTCCATATTGATCCAAAATAATTTTGATTATCGTTTTTACCTTAATCGTATAGTGCTAGCGTATACTACTTAAAGACCAGTGGTGGAAGTACATGTACTCAAATACTGTACTTCAGTACAGATTTGGTACTTTATACTTTTTACTCCATTGCATTTGTTTGACATTTCTAGCTATTAGTTACTTTACTTTATTAATATTTTACATATAAAACATATGGTGAGTTTATAAAATGTGTTGCATTGTTATATATCTTTAGCCACAACAGTAAAATGCTGCCGACATCTAATCTAATAATATAATATATAAATGTGTAACATTCACAGAGACCATTTTTCTGTATCGAGTACTTTTACTTTTGATACATTTAAGTACATTGTGCTGATAATACTTACTTACTTTTGCTTAAGTTTCAATGCAGGACTTTTTCCTTAATATCTTTATTACTATCTTTACATCATTTTTTTTTTACATTGTTATAATACAGTATATAACACAATATGCAGTTGCTACATTGACACTAAACCAAGAAAGAAAAACAAAACAAAAAGGCTCATCCTGTTTTAATAATTAAATTAAATTTAATTTAATTTAATTTAAATCTGTACAAAATGGAGTATATTAATTGCAACAGATGCAAAATATAACAGGTATTTAGAAGTAAAGATTCTAAAAGATCGGAAACTGTATTGCCCACAGAAATTAGTCATTCACTTGATCATCTGTTAAATCTAAATTCTTAACATAATTAATGAAGGGCCTCCATATATTTTCTAATATCTTCTATTTAGCCTTTAATGTGTAAGTTATCCTTTCCAATGGAAGGCTTGATAACATCTGTCTTATCCATTGAGTAGTGCTTGGTCGGTGGATATTTTTCCATAGCAATGTACTACATTTTTTGGCGTAAAGCAAACTGAGGTCTATAAACGCTCGCTCATTTTACTATAATTATGTTTCTCTGGATATAAGCCCAACAGAAAAAGCTTAGAGGGTCCAGTAAGATTTGTTTTGAAATAATCTTTGTGGTTATAACTCTTACCTCCCAATACCTAATGTTTTAATCTTTTTGCATTGCCAAATACAATGTTCCTCTAGTTTCTGTACATTTTGTGCACATGTCTGGTATGTTTTTGTTATACTGATATAATTCCACCGGTGTTACATATATCCACATTAACCATTTATACTGTATTAGTTAAACTTAGTATGATTATCAGCACAAACTGCTTTCCAGTCCTCATCAGAACAATCGGATTGCAAGATTTGAATTGAATTTTGCCCAATGCAGGACTTTCACTTGTAACGTAGTACATTGTGGTGTTGCTACTTTTACTACGAGTAAATGATCTGAATACTTCCACCACCACTGACAGTATATATATATATGCAAGTGCTAGTACAAACGCAAGTAAAAAAAAACTAGGGCTGCCAAAGTTAATGCGATAATAACGTGTTAATGCAAATTTGTTTTAACGCCACTAATTTCTTTAACGCATTAAAGCAATCAATCTTTTGGAGGTTGTAGCGGGCTCAGTTTTAAAGATAGAGTGAAGATACTGGTATCATATGAAACTAAAAAACCTAATGAATCCATTGGTACCAACCATGTCATGCTAGCTAGTCAGGGAGGAGGTTAAATAACACTCCAAATTTATGCTAAATTTTTTCATGGAAACTCTGGCATGGCCATTTTCAAAGGGGTCCCTTGACCTCTGACCTCAAGATATGTGAATGAAAGTGGGTTCTATGGGTACCCACGAGTCTCCCCTTTACAGACATGCCCACTTCATGATAATCACATGCAGTTTTGGACAAGTCATAGTCAAGTCAGCACACTGACACACTGACAGCTGTTTGTTGTCTGTTGGGCTGCAGTTTGCCATGATGTGATTTGAGCATATTTTTTATGCTAAATGCAGTACCTGTGAGGGTTTCTGGACAATATTTGTCATTGTTTTGTGTTGTTAACTGATTTCCAATAGTAAATATATACATACATTTGCATAAAGCAGCATATTTGCCCACTCCCATGTTGATAAGAGTATTAAATACTTGACAAATCTCCCTTTAAGGTACATTTTGAACAGATAAAAAATGTGTGATTAATTTGCGATTAATCATGATTAACTATTTTAAATCGATTGACAGCCCTAAAAAAACCTAATTATTATAACAAGAAAATAAGATTACTGGCCTCTATTCTCCATCTAATCCCATTTTAACTCTCTGAACAAAACAAGTGCATGTGCTGCACTCAGTCACATATACTTGTCATATACTGTATATATATATTTCTCTCTATAAAGTGGCTTATTTATTGACTGATAACTACGAGGTAGAAACACACAATCCAGGACGGTGAGAGTCGAGCATGTGTTTTCACTCTCCAGCTTTATCTCTCGTCAGCGAGGTTTATCTGACGTCTGCTGTGTCTCTGTGGAAAAATCCAAAGCTGGCTCAAATACTCCACCTGTCATCTCACGTTGCTTTACAAAATGATTTGTTAACGTTATAAAATGAAAATTACAGTTTGACTCACTCAGCGGCTCAAAGTAATTTGCTTGTAGAAACAAGAACTTTGAATGACGGCCAGTTCAATTTCTGTTTTGCTCAGATTGTTGTTGATTCCAGCGTACTTTTAATGATGAACATTTCTCATGAATTATCCAATGCGCAGTCTTCTGGGGCTTCATTAGTGCTTTATTTCACCAGACTTTACCGTACATAGTTCTGCTCTGTAAACACGCTTGATTCTTGATGTTTAGTTTAACAAATTGTACTTGATTATATGCTCTGCTAAACTGCAATAAGGTGAGCGCTCCATGTCGAGGCACAGCCCTGATTGATTTAATGTCACATTATTCTCAGTGTCACCCCGTCTGTCGGCTCTCACACTCGCCTCTCCTCCCGCCTCTCTCCTCCTCAGGGGCGCTGCACCCGTGAGAACTGTAAATACCTGCACCCGCCACCGCACCTGAAAACCCAGCTGGAGATTAACGGGAGGAACAACCTGATCCAGCAGAAGGCCACGGCGGCCATGTTTGCTCAACAGATGCAGTTCATGCTGCCCGGAGCACAGCTGCAGCCCATAGTGAGCAGCCCACACTGAAACCTTTTAATCAATGCAATGTGTTTGTCATTTATTTATGAAAATACTAACTGCACTCTGTGTACTGTGAGTGGTGTTTTAGCCGGCAGCAGAGTGGAAGTTATTCTGTAATAATAGAAAAATGTTTGACTTTGCTCGTGCTGGCATCAAGTACATTTCTTCTAACGCCTGTCCTCCAAAAGAGTGCTGCAGGGATGACATTTTTTTGTCGGCCAACCAGGAAGTTAGCATCGCCAACTTCCTGGTTGGCAAAGCCAATGGGATTTTTCCATTGGGTTTTGCATTATTGCAGAAAATAGTAAGATAATCAATAAGATAATCTCCACAAATGAACACCACTTTTATGATTTTTGAAGCATGAATGCAATCGCCAGAAGTAAAAAGCTAACGTTAGTCTATAGACCAACTACACCACGGTCGCATGACTTCACGTCGCCACCACTAAGGTAAAGGCGGACTAGCGTTCGTCGTGATGACGTTTAGTAGCCTCATTTAACCACTTGTTAGCAACCGCCTTTTCAAGACACGTAAAAGCTTCAAAATTCACGAGTGGGGTATTTATCGATGTATTTCATGTTGTAGAACAAAACGTTAAAAACTGTTAAGCTTGTGTTAACCACAGACCTTAACCTAACTAAAAACCCATTCTAAAAACCACTGACATCGGGACTAGGAAACTGGAAGTGCAAAAATGCAAACTCATTTCCAGGTTTTAGGACTCATTCCTGCAGCACTCTATGTAATAAAATAGGGAATAAAAAAGAGCATACGTCTGTCTATAATTTAAAAATAAAATATGACTTCTTGTCCATTTGCAGTGAGAATTATGTGCAGAAATGTCTCGGTTATTGGGTGTTAAATATTTTCAATGATTATTTATTTAATGCCATGTGACACATCTGTTTTGATTTATTTTAGTTTTTGTTACATCTTCGGTTAAAACTCTTGCGTGCAGTAGATTATGATGCGGAGAAGTTTTATTCAGAAACAGTGAAGGCAGCTGTGTCTTATTCAACTTTTTAAAAGGAAATGTGAAATTTGCTTAATGAAAAGTGACATGCAATATCTTTTCTCATTGCTGTAAAATCCCACAGTACTGGTCATGTTACCACCAAATCCTCTCCTAAAGCCAGAGAAAGCTCTGCCATAACTTGTTTTGTCTCCCTCGTCTCTGCCCTCCTCTCCTTCCCTCAGACAACATTCCCAATGGCGCCCTCCCTGGCAACGTGCCCCAGTATGGCGTTCAGTCCATATCTGAGCCACATGGGCCCAGGCATGGGCTTGATGACTGAGCTGCTGCCCAGTACTCCCATGCTGGTCCCTGGGAGTCCCACCGGCCTGGCAGCCATGGGCAACGGCACCTCCGTGCAAAAACATTTGCGCACAGACAAGCTGGAGGTATGCGGCAGCCATGCGCGCAGTTGTTGTGTTTCTATGTTTGGCCAAAGTATGATGAAAGGTAAATGTTGATCATCGCTCCTGCTGGCCCTCCCAGGTCTGTCGAGAGTTCCAGCGCGGGAACTGCACGCGGGGCGAGAGCGACTGCCGCTACGCTCACCCTCTGGAGGCCGGCATGGTGGACTGCAGCGAGAACTCCGTCATCGTCTGCATGGACTACATTAAAGGCCGCTGCAGCCGAGACAAGTGCAAGTACTTCCATCCGCCGGCTCACCTGCAGGCCAGGATCAAGGCTGCACAGCACCAAGCCAGTCACAACACAGCGTCCGCGGGCTTGGTGAGTCCACATACTGAGAACTCTTTGTTCCTTTTACCAAAAATAAACATAAAACCCTTCTCTACAATTTGCTGAACACACACAGGTGTAAACTAATACTCACCTTCACTAATATCTGCGTAACACTGCAGTGAAACAGTAGAAGATTTTCTTGTTCTCTACTTGGATATTGTTTACTGATGCAACGAAGGATCAGGGTGTCACAGTATCCCTCCGCCAGCTTGAAATTTGATAATGTAGTCTGAGGATTATGTTTTTTCACGAATGTCTGCCACTGTGCATGTACTCTCGGCTACAAGGGCTAAAGTTAGCATTGAGAGCAGCTGTAACATAATCAGGTCAATCTGCATTGCTGATGCAGAAAAACAAGAAAGACAAAGATGAAAAATAGTAGAGTGAAAGGAATTAGAAACATGATGTATCCAAAGTTTATACACTCATTCATTTAGTGTTTGTTGCTGTTACTGTTCACTGATTTAATGTTAAATTAATCAGGATCATTAAAAACAAATACATTTTTGAAATGACAGCTTGGTATCACGTCCTAAAATGTGATATATATATATATATATATATATATATATATATATATATATATATATATGTGTGTGTGTATTCATGTTATAATTGGATTTCCCTGTTATGAGTAAAAAGTTGTCTCACTGCAGTTTGATGTTTCAGCACCGGCCCCATTAGTGAATGAAATCATAGCAATCACATTTTGCTCTTGGCCTGACCTCTGGGCCGTCCTACATCACTTCAGCTAGTCTGAGATGCTGCAGTGTCCTCTTGTGGTGGTAAACAGAAACATCCACGTTGACTGGGGCTGCGGTCGAAAAGTATTTTTTGCTTATAGAGTGAAATGACCCGGAAGTATCTAAGTAGCAGCCACGATAAGAGCTGTTTGAATTCTCCAAATGTTAAGGAAAGGCCCTTCAATGCTTCCTTTATTATCTCCGATAGCATAGGATACACTAAAATGTCCTTTACCAAAGGAAAGGAGATAATGACGCCCCACAATTCCTTGCGGCCGCAACTTTTAAGGCGACTCACCATTCGGCTGTTCATGAAAACAAACGATATGCTTCTATCTTGCATATTATTTTCATACAGTCATACACTAACTGGGATTCATTTTGATAAATATGAAAGGACAGTGACAACTATTTCGTTTCACTTTATTTCTCGTTATTTATTTCGAACAAGTAAAAAATAAGTAAAAAAACAAACAAAACAAGAATAA
Source organism: Sebastolobus alascanus (assembly GCA_916701645.2). Taxonomy (NCBI): domain Eukaryota; kingdom Metazoa; phylum Chordata; class Actinopteri; order Perciformes; family Sebastidae; genus Sebastolobus; species Sebastolobus alascanus. The sequence goes on from CAKAOJ020000502.1 coordinate 152,924, forward strand.
CAAATAAAATGAACAGCAAACATATAGCAAAGAAATAATCAACATATATAAATATTACGTCCGAAAAGGAGTAGGAAGAAATAAACATTTTGTTTACTCTGAGATAACACCAGATAATGGTTCTCCTCTCCTAACAGGCTCTGCCTCCAGGTGCCATGCAGCAGCTACCAAAGAGGACGATCTTAGAGAAGAGCAACGGAGCTGCTGCCGCCGTCTTCAACCCCAGCATGTTCCACTACCAGCAGGCCCTGGCTAACATGCATCTCCAGCAGCCAGCCTTCATTCCCGCTGGTGAGTCTCTGCACACACTGAAACACAGCACATGTACAGTCACCATACATATAAATAACCTGGAATCATGGAGTTTGACTCTAAGCAGACAAAGACGAGGGGTTTTATGTGAGGCGACTAGATAATATTGTGAGATACATTTATGTTACAGGTGTGGTTGCAACAGTATGCATGCTGTGGCTTCTCTACAGTGCAACTGCTCGCCTTTACTCCTTCTATCACGCCTCGCTTCTCTTCCTTACACTATCTGTTGTGTTGCTTGCATTTTGCTTCACTCTGGCATAAACAAAGTTACGTTGCAGTAATCAGTCCAACACACATCAGATTCACATACTTGCCAACCCTCCCGATTTTCCCGGGAGACTCCCCATTTTTCATCACCCTCTCCTGGTTTCCTCCCGGGGTCACAATTCTCCCGTATTTTTCCTGATTGATGACAAATTTTCAAACTTTTTTTCCTTTTTGTTCATTCAACCTGTTTCTGGAACTGAACAGTGTGTACAATCCCTGCAGTTTCCAGCCGGACGACAATAGAGCTACACCAATGGTCATTTCCCGGCGGAAGAGAGCAGGCTATGCTCCCGATACAGCAAAGTTTGAGCTCATGTTTAAGCTGCGCTCGCCACAGCGTGCAGCGCCCAAAGTTGGGCTTTGGTCGATGAAGCGAACAGTCGTGGTGCGGCGCTAGCCGTTAGATATAACGGGTTTCAGAGCGCAGTGGTGGCATTGTCGCGTTGTGTCTGAAAGGGCCTTCAGTGAGTGAGAGAAGGAGAGAGAAATGGAGAGTGCTAAGAGAAAGAAATACTCAAGCAGGAGCAAAAATAAATAAAAACAGATGAATATTAGTTTAAACCAGAGATTCACACGCCGAGTTCCCACCTGAGGGGCGAATTATTTAGTTTTCTTTCCTGGGAGTAAAATCAAAAGTTTAACATAAAAATGCTGTTGCAGTGTACTTATTATTTTGTTATTTTCACTCTTTTAAAGTCAGTAGAATGCAGATTTCAAAGTCTCTGAAACTCTAATTTTTCTAGGGGAGGACCCCCAGACCCCCACTTTGGGTTAGAAATCCTCCCTTTTTCTAAGGTCTCAAGGTTGGCAAGTATACAGATTGAAGCCATTATGTGGGACTGTTTGTGCATGGATTGGTGGGTGCACGCATTGCAGGTTCCTGGAGGTGCTTCTGTTTAAAAGTTGCATGCGTTTTGGCTGAAAGTAGCAGCTGGCAACGGAAAGAAAGAAAGTGAGACAGAGCAAACACCCGTCCTGCGACTCTCAACCATATTTAAGGTCCCATGACATGATTTTGAGATTGTTTTGGTTTTCATGTGTTTTTGCATTAAACTGGTTGTTACTTAACAGGAGGGATCAGGAGGGACTTGATTTCAAGGGTTTAATTTAGATTTGAAGAACGGGTTTATTGGATTAAATTACTGCTGAAACAATTAGCCAGTAATTGATTAGCTGATCGACAGATAATTCATTGCCAACAATTTCTAAAACTGCTTAATCGTTTAAAGCTGCAGTCGGTAACTTTGAGCAATATGATAAAAAAGTTATTTTTATAAATGAATCAATATTCTGTTACTGCAATACCTATTTCTCGCCTCAAATGTTTTCTGAAACATCTTGTAGTGTACCGTTTAGCTGTAAAATGAGAAAGTTTGCTCCGGCCGTTGGCGGGGCTTGGTTTTGTCACAACTGTTTTCAACATGGCGGCCACAAACTTTCCTCCGGGCGCTGTGAAATCTTGCAAATGCCATTAGGAGCACAGGAGGACACAGAGGAGTTACCGACTGCAGCTTTAACACATTTATCAAGCAAAAATACCAAATATTTGCTGGTTTTAGCGTCTCAAATGTGAGGATTTATGGCTTTTCTCTGTTTTATGTATCGATAATTGTAACTTGAATATCCTGGTTTTGAAGCGCCACCTTTTGCTGTCAAAATGTATTATTTTCTGACCTTTAATAGATTAAGCGATTAATCGATTGATTGAAAAAATAATCGTTGGTTGCAGCACCCAGATGAAACTGAAGATGTGCCGTGAAAAAACCTCATAGGGACATAAAATAGTGTTTATGAAAATACATTTTGTTAATTTGGCACACAAGTGACACTAGCGGGTGTCATGTCATGTTAACTGTAAAGAAAGAAAAGGTTGAAGGCTGTCAGACATGAATTATTGATATGCCACGTCATGCTTAAATTATTAAATACACCCACATACCGTACCTGTTCTGTGCTGAAGATGCTGAATACTCATACAAATTTATTATACCCAGGTTTTATCTTCATTTCTTGCTGCTTTGATATACCACTTCTACAAGATACTAATACTGATCAATGTCTTGTGTGTCTTTACGTGTGCATTGCCGATTACACCTTTTTCTTTACCACGACCCTTTGTCCTTCTTTTCTGTTTGTGTCCTTGTCGTCCATCTCTTGTTTTGTGTTTCTATACAATATATTTATTTATATATACAGTATATTATGTGACAGGCTCTGTTCTGTGCATGACGCCCTCAGGAGACGTTGGTAGGTGAGCTGTATCATAGCTGGAGTACTTCATGTGGTAGTGGACAAGAGCCCTTATTGAATGATTGATTAATTGTTGCATTTTTAGCATGTTTTATCCAATTACCTACAAATCATGTATGTTTTACAGTACTGCCAACAATGTCCCAACGCCATAGTATATCAGGATTTCAATGCATTTGTTTTATTTCACACCCGTACCGTGTAATTAACTTGAAGAAAGTTGCCGCTTTCCTATGATCGTTTCCCCATTTTGTGAAAGAACAGGATGTGTTTTTTTAGTAGACAGAGTATAGTAGAGTTTTTAGAAAATGTGGGGAGAGAGAGATGGGGGATGAACTGGCCGAACTCAAACTGGGGATGTTGCAATTACACTGGCAGTGCCCCAAAAGAATAGATACTGTTTTGAAAACACAGATTACTGTGTCAGTTACTGAAGACCATGTGGACCATATAGACATTCATTTTGGAGCTATCAGCCCATTGTCATGCGTCATGTTGTCTGCAGTGACATTAATGTCCTATTTGTTTAACGAGTCATGCTTTGTGTCATTCCTTCATTTCTCTGCACGTCTGGTATGTGTATGTGTGTGCATGCATCTCTTGTAGGGGTCATGAAATCTCTGTGGTGAGGGGACTCCCTGTAGGTTATCCCTGCCCAGACCCGGCCTGCACCAGCCCCCCTAAACCTCCCAGAAACTAAGCTAAACACATCTTAGTTGAGCCAAATGTAGAGCAGTGTTTCCCAGCTTTCATTGTAGCTGTGTGATGAAAATATTCACAAAACTGATGTAAAATAAAATATCAGATCAGTTCAATCAGTAATATTTTTGAACAATTTACTCATTTTACATGTTTATTGAAGTCTATCAGGACATTTAATACAGTATGTGTAAACTTAAACAGAATCCAGACCAGTAATCTAGTGCCGAGTTGTTAACAAAACATATATACTACATATATATACAGTATATATAACATATATACTATACTACAAGATCTATCAGAATCAGGACACATAAAAAGGAAGATACTGTGTCAGTTGTTGCGATGCTGATCTTAATATCAGTCATCGATCTTGTAGATGGTGATCATAAAAGGACGTTTTGTGTGTGTGTGTGTGTGTGTGTGTGTGTCTTTGGGGAGCTGTCATGTCGTCCATCTTTTTATACAGTCTATGGTCTAGCTCCAAAAATACCTGTTCCTACATTTCCCATAACGCAACCAAAAGCATAATTTTATTAAACCCTCCCTCTCTGTTAAATGCACACACTGCACACCAACACAGGTGTTTTCACTCTGGTTGATTAGGTCTCTGGTCAGGTGGAAGTAACCAAACTCTATGTACTATTAGCAATGATAACGCCCCAACAAGTACAAAATAAACCAGTAGACGTGTGATGGTGCCTTCAAATGGGGTCGTGTTTACCGTGTTCATGAGAAGAGTCCATACGAACGCCCCCCTCATGTCGTATTCACAACCTCGTACGTAGGAAGTTTCTTAAAGCTCCGAGTTCACGACTTGTGACGTGTTTGTTGACGTTGTCAGAAATGGCGGAGCCCATGGAAGTTAATTTTTTCGGTGCATAAAAAGTTAATATATTGTAATTTTAGTCGTATATTGTTTTTCTTGGTAATTTTAGAATCAGTCTGAGGAAAATGTTCCCAACGGCCTCATCTTTCTCCTCTGTCATTATGCCTTTGCATTTCCTGCATTATGTTACCCTCTTGCTAGTTTGCTAAATTGTTAACCTCTGTGGCTTCTAGACGCCGACGGTAACATTAATATTGCCGTTGCTTAGCAGCGGTGTTCTTCACGACCACTTGAACGCCACATATATTGTGCACACGACTTCCCATGCTGTAAACAGGAGCTCATGAGTTTCATTTGAAGGCACCATGAGTGACATGTCCATTAAACAGACTTGTATTCACACACACAGTCCTGAGAAGAGGTCTAATTAGGCAACATAAGTGAAAACACCTGTGTGGGTGTACAGGGGCTTTAAAACATATAAGCCTGCTGACATCATCAGGTGTTAATTTCTCAGACATTTACTGTAGTACTACCCTTTATATTTGGGTGTAGCCATGAACCTTAAGAAAAAGTAATTTATTGGAAAGTCCTATCTTAATTTCTAGAAAGTACATAATTAAACTTGGGCTGTTACCAACATAAACCTTAGATAACTACTTAATTGAGTTGATGGTTAATAGTGAAGGTTTTGTTAGTATTTCAGCTGTAGTTTTTTTGTATTTACATACTTATTTACCAGTGGTAACTACAGGTAAGTACCACCATGTAATATACTATTATGTACCATAGGGATGCACCGATCCAACTTTTCCAGTCCTGATAGCGATACCTGGACTTTGGGTAAGTGTGTAAGGCAACATCAGGCTTGACTTAAACATTACTTTACCAGCTTTGTAAAACAAAATGTAACAAATTAATACATAGGTATACATTTATTGAATGTTTATTTATTATTAAAATAATAATCGTACACCATAAACTTGGTAAAAAAAATCTTCAAAATTAAAAAGAATTACAATTGAAATGTAAACTTTTTTAATGCAGCAACAAATTGGTCAAAACTTTAACAGGAATTAATATTCCAGTATATAATGTATACAGTATATACATATAGAATTTAATTTAAATAGATCGGCCCCATTGTCACCGATATCCGATCCAGCTATTTGAGTCAGTATCAGCCCGATATCCGATCCCGTATCGGCTAATGTACCATGAATTTACCGGGCATATACTTGGTAATTATGGGACTGTAAAAGGAATTGTTACCCGTTATCTTTGGTAACCTCTTTTACCGACCTGGTTTTGGATGTTAATAAAAAATGCTGCTAGAAAGCAAATCACACTTCACACTGTGAAATTATACAAATATCGGTGCTGTGTTTGTCCAAAACACCTTCATCACAGTACATTTATGAGTTGAATATAAAATGAAAGTGAGATGCTGTCACTAAATCTGACACAATTACAAAATTACCGATATTAAGAAAAGATAAACTACTGTCACATTAAAGCTGTGACGTTATCATTTGCTCCCCCCATAAACACGCCCTTCTGTCCATTTGAATACAATATATCAGATACTCCGGTCTGATTAGATTGTATGACTGTGTATTGCCTTGTTTGTTTAACTACCATTTGTTGGTGAAACAGTGCATTTTATTTTATTTTGTTGGCTAATTACAAATGTAATTTTCTTTATCTCTTATTTCGTTTGCATGTGTCTTGATGTTTCTTCATCCTGGCAATATCACTGGACTTGTGCCATGACTTTTGATCCGACACATTTTACCATGATAACCATATCATTCCTGTCCCCCCTCCTCCTCCTCCTCCTCCTCCTCCTCGTCCCCACCCACATCCTCGTCCTCTGTCTTTCGTCTGACTCGCCTGAATAAAAGTTCCCATGATGCACGGTGCCACCACCTCCACTGTTTCGTCGGCTTCGACCCCAGTCACCAATGTTCCTTTCGCTGAATCCGCCGCCTCGAATCAGGTTTGCTCTTTCGTTTCAGTTCTCTTTTCTTTTTAGTCCTGTTTGTAGTCGTCTTTCATTGAAGAAACACCTGCCTGTAGTGTCACATGTATTATGTTCACATTTCATCTGTCTCCACTTTCCACTCTGTTGTGGTGCGAGCAAATGATAACAGTTAAAATAGGTAACTGTTTTCATCTAAATGTCGTAATTTGGTGTATCATGCCTCACTGTTTGTCTCCGTCTTCTATGTAATTCACTGGTTCCCAACCTGCGGGTCCCGACTTCATGGGGGGTCGGGAGGCCTTTTTGATTTTAAGGGGTGTAAGACAACCTTTTTTAAATATACAGTTGGCCTATATCGCAGCATTTCATAGACAGGATAAGGGCACGGTGAAGACCTGAACACAGGCTGAACAGCCTCGTCCTGCACTAGAAAAGTATGCAGTTAAAACAACCAAAGAGCTGATAGAACAATGGTCAAACACTGAATTTGTCAAAAAAAAAAGACCATTAAGTATGTATCATGTCAAAACTTCAAAGAAATACATAATTCAGAGAATTGTATTAAATTTCCTAAAAACAACAGGAAAACCCATCTCTCAATATTTACAGGAAATAATCTGCTCAAAATTCATCCAAATCGCTCGTTTTACACAAACTTCCTGCAGTTATTGCTTTCACTATTTGGGGTAGTTGAACAGTTTATCAGTTGTTCTGAACTGTTATTGTTATGCATTAAATATAATATGAAATATCCATAAAATGTGTCACTTAGTTGGAAGTCGTCAATGATAGAAAAGGGGTCCCTCCAGGAAAAAGGTTGGGAACCGCTGATGTAATTTATGGACATACATTATGTGGTCTGGCATCGGTAGCAGCCCTGCTATAATTTAAATGCTTTAATATATGTTCCTTTTCTTTTTAGTGGCTTAATTTGCCTTCTATCACACAGATTGGGACACATTTCATGGCAAAATTCTCCAAATATCAAAGGGGTTTAGCAGTTGCCTGTGGCTAAGCAATATAAGGAAAATATCTTTGCAATATATATATTTTTTTCCAATCTACAGTGTGATATGTTTTTGAGCTGCAACGATTAATCGATTAGTTGTCAACTATTAAATTAATCGCCTTTTGAACTATTTTGATAATCGATTTGAGTAATTTTTTAAGAAAAAAAGTCACAATTCTCTGATTCCAGCTTCTTGAATGTGAATATTTTCTAGTTTCTTTACTCCTGTATGACTGTAAACTGAATATCTTTGAGTTGTGGACAAAACAAGACATTTGAGGACGTCATCTTGGACTTTGGGAAACACTGATCGACATTTTTCACCATTTTCTGACATTTTATAGACCAAACAACTAATTGATTAATCTAGAAAATAATCAACAGTTTAATCGACAGTGAAAATAATCATTAGTTGCAGCCCTAATATGTTTATATAAATTGTATTTACTTTAAGGTGTTAACCACCAATCCAGTACGACATGGTTTTTAATGGAGAGTTTTACTTTCCCTTTATGGTTTGAATGGGTTTTTTTGTACCTGGAATAAAGAATGAAATGTAAAAGGAAAATCTTAATCCTCATAATTCAGATTTTTAAGCTATAATGCCTGTTAGCGACTTCATTCCAACAATAATAGTAACAATTATTCAAAATACATAAATATATCCCAAATAGTTAACACTTTTTAATAACCATCATTTATAAATGGTAATTAAATTAATTAAACTTTGTTAATAGTTATCTTACTGTTAACAAACAATGAAATGATAATTAATCATGTTTAGTAATTATTAGTAATGCTAAAAATTATATTTTATTTATTTTATTTTATCATTAGTTTGTGTAATGTGAAACAATTAGTTTATAAATTATATATTGTGTCATAGCTGATAAGAGACGATAACAATTACATTCTGATTTCATTAGTAATGTATTTATTATCAGTTTATTGTTGCACATATTATAAAATTGTATATACTATAGTAAGTATTCGTTAATGATTACCAAATGATTTGTAAACCATTAAGAAACATTTAAGAAGTTTGTTAAACATTTATAAACATTACATAGATAGATGGACCAGAAACCAATTATTAACCATTGACAAAGTATTAACTATCTATCTAAATAATGTTTATAGATGCTTTACAAACTATGTATTAACCATTTAGCAAGGTTTTATAATCATCAGTTAATAGCCATCCAAATAATGTTAATGTTAAGATGATTTACAAATCAATTATTTACCATTAACAAACTGTTACAAATATCTGGTCTATCTATGTAATGTTTATAGAGATTACAAACAATTTCTTAAAGGTTAACAAATGATTTGGTAATCATTAACAAATACTTATATATATGTATAGTATATAAAATGTTATAAGGTGTGCAACAATAAACTCTTAAAATAACATAAATTATAGCATTAGTAAACATAATTGATTATCATTTTATTTTTTGTCAACAGTAAAATAACCACTAACTAAGTTTAATTAACTATCAATTTACCATTTATAAATGATGGTTAAATACTGTCAAGTGTTGTTTCACTTGTTAATAGAAAATACTTTATAAATATTTTGCACACTAAGTTAATCCTAGTGTTTTGATGATCTCACGGCTTCTCCCTCGCTCTCTTCCAGTAGATCCCTCCGAGCTTCTGAATCCGGATCCAGTGGAGCTCCAGTGCGTTCCCATGGAAACCCATTTCTGTCCCGTCCCCAAACTGCTGATGGCGGCTCCAGTGGCGCTAAACTCAGTAAGCCTTTCCCGAAACCCCAGTTAAAGTCCCTGAAACCTGCGCACTACCAGGGCGGTCATCTTTTCTGAATGCAGCAAACATGTGCCTCGCCTACAGTGCACGTGGACCGAGTGTGAAACTCCTTATAAGATATAACGAACGTGAGAAAGGCTGCGACGGTTCACGCAATACAAGCCTGGACGTATTACTGTTGCTTTAAAGAGCAGCCATCCTGATGCATACTGACTCGATCAGGCTGAGCAATAGAGCTCCCTCGTTCTTACAGCCATACATGCCCACACCTTAAAAGTGCACACACACACACACACACACACACACACACACACACACACACACATTTAAGACTACATGCCCTTTATGGGACGGAGCTATCACATGAGGCGACCCGACACTTTTGACTGTTCCAAAGTCAGAAACTCTGAAAAGCTAATTCTGGAAATTGAGATCGAGCGGCAAACGGAGCTGCCGCTGGTCCACAACCAGTACGTAAGAGTGTTTCATACCACGTCATGTTTACGTTTCAAGATGGCTACAAATGTTGTGTTGTACCATTCAGTTTGTTCTCATGGTCTCATCTTGCCCGATGAAACGCCAACGAGTTGTTGTTAATTTGTTTGTGCCTTTGATTTATCTGCTCGGCTGCAGAGGAGACTTAGTTTCCCCAAATAATTCACTTGACAGCACACATTGAAAGATGTCGTTATTTTCAATTAAAGGCAATAGATGTTGTTACATAAAATACTGTAAAGCTCCTATTGTAAGAAAATCTAAGAATTACAGTGATCGCCACTTTAAATTTATTCATGAATGTTAAGCATGATTTGAATCAGTTTTTGTTCCCCGGTTTCACTGGATAATAACTGGATAATAGCAGCAAATGAGACATTACTTTTCATGTAATGCAACAACCTTAAAGGTCCAGTGTGTAGGATCTGGCGGTATCTAGCGGTGAGGTGAGGAGATAGCAACCAACTGAAGCCTCTCCCGTGTGCCAAGTGTGTTGGAGAGCTGCGGTGGCCGACACAAAAACGCAAATGGCCAAATCTAGAGCAATCTGGAGCAGAGCCAGGGTGTAGAGTGTGTGTGTGTACGTGGGAAGTGAGTGGTGAAGCATGAGAGAGAGAGCGACGGCGAGTAACGCTATCGACTCCGGCCCAAGCAGGAAAAGTTAACAGTGTTTGGTTTGTCCGTTCTGGGCTACTGTAGAAAAATGGCGGCCGGCTCCGTGTAGAGGACCCGCTCCCTCTGTAGATAGAAACGGCTCATTTTAAGGTAACAAAAACACAACTATTCTTATTTTGTTATTATTAATATTATATTCCATTTCGGCCGATAGATCCCCCTAATCGTTACACACTGGTCCTTTAAAACACTACAAATTGACAGAGTTAATATAAAATTAGGATACAAACACCTGAGTTGAGAGATTTTTAAGAATGTGGCTCTTAATTTCTTGATTTAAGGAACAAACTGCCTTAAAGCAGGTGAGGTTGTATTATTGAAACGGTTGAATTTGAGTGATGCAGTATCTTTAGTCGTGGCTGTGATGGATAATTGTCTAATGACTGAAAAGGAAAGTTTGTTTGTCCCGTTTCCTCCATGATTTGATATCGAAACATGGTGTAAAAGAACGACAATCTACAGGTGATGAATCCCAGATTTCCTGTGTTTGTTCAACTCACCTGAAATCATAGTAAAGACAAAATGAATCAGATCTAAGATTACAGACTTTTATAATTGGCACTTTGGAGTTATTGCACAAGATGGGAGCTGGATTTGTGTCCTGATGTTGTGCCTAAAGTCTGTGTGTGCCATGTGGTGGTTGGTATATGCAAGGCCCATTTAATGCAATACCTGAATAATTCCTCTAAATGAATGTCTCCCTCGCCAACTCAGAGATGTGTTTTAAAAAGGCAGTTTTGTTTGTGTAATTCTCTCCTTTCATGCGGCTTTTTGGATTGAATACGTGGCACAAGATTTTTATGTTTTATGGCTCTTCAGGGAGAAAGCTTAGAACTTGAAAACGTCCTGTCTGACTTTATAACGTGTCGTCTTTTCTACTGATGTGTCCTTTTTGTCAGACTGAATATTGCAGCCACAGCTGTTAGAACCAGAATTGAGTTATGGTAAAGTCAGGAGATGGAGGAATAAATCACCCGTTTGATGTCTGATGGTTAAAAAAAATGGCAAACCAGTTCGATTTTGGGGTTTTCAAATTGCTTTGTAGGTGTGAAAAATTGAACGTAACGGCTCTGGAAACCGGGCTGAAATCACTTTTATCCAAATTCAAATGTGCCTCTTTCAAGTCTCCTCAAACCACCACTGTCAATACACTGTAAGAACAGACCAGTGCTCAAAAATAGGTGTGTTATTTGGTACGTTATCATAACAGAAAAATCTCATCTGTACTAGTTTCTTCTCTGAGACAGCTGTGCTGTCTTATCGTTTATGTAAAGAAATAGATCAGTGAGTTGTGTGCATACTTAAGTGTGTCGGAAAAGACAATGAATCACATATTTGGTTAGTTGTAAATGCTGCAGATATTACGGCATTTCCCACTGAACATTATTCATTTTAAATAATGTTATTGTGTCGTGAATGTATCTAATGCAAAAACTCTACACATGCCCTTTTAAAAGACAGGCATGTTGAAATGTAATGATTCACTATATATAGACTATTTCTGAGGTCACATAGGTACCATGCTGATACTGTGTTAAGACATATTAAAGTATGTGTATTGTTATATAGATTTATATTTAATGTCAATGGATGGTGTGACTACTTTTGGAAATATCTGTCACTCTCAGAAAAGTTAGAGCAGAATTGTACTTTTTGAAGTACAGATGTGCAGCGTACAGGTACATTACAGTACCATTACTTGCTAGTGAGTTGTTGTACCCCTCCCTTAGAAAGTACCCAAAGTGCCCAAAATGCACCCATAAACAATGGTATAATCACGGGGCAAAACTAAGAGAATCAGCATGCTACCCTTCTTTTTAACGTTCTTTTCCCATGATGTGGATTGGTCAGTACTCTGTGTACTGCAGTCCTTGTTTCTGTTAACACCCACTGGAGAGGCTGTATAGACCGTTTCAATGGAATTGCATTGCTAGGCAACAGCTTGGGTCCATGTTTACTTCCTGTCAGCTGATGTCATTCACATACACTGTAACAGGAAGTAAACTGGGACACATTTGGACTGTTTACAACTGTGAAATGGTCTATAGAGAAGCAACAGTGTTGCTAGTGCTGCAACAAGGATGTAATCCCTCACTGGCTTCCCACCCATTAACATTGCCAGCTGTGTTCAAGTTGGATTGAGCCTGGTTTTGGGGTGAATGCCCATTACCACCCAATCAGTGTGCTACCTTAACTGTAGCAACCGTACCTTAAGATCACGTTGAATTGGTATAAATGTGTCCCTTAAAGGAACAGTGCGCTTAGTCGTTTTCCTTCCAAGTTAGATGAGAAGATCGATACTGCTCTCATGTATGTGTGTTAAATATGAAGCCAGAACCTGCAGCCACTTAGCTTAGCATAAAGACTGGAAACAGGGGGAAACACTACTCCACTAAACACTCAGTAGTTTACTCAATACTGAGCAGTAAATTGAGATTTTCGACACTTACTCATCATCATTATTTTCCATCATCACTGAGAGCTGCAGAGTCACTCAACGGTAAATTTTGCAAAAATGTGGAGCATTGCATTGAGGGATTGTTAGCATAAAGTAGTGGATGGAGACTACCTTTTTTTGTTCCATTGTAGATTTGTTTTAGATTTTTGAGGGCACTATATAGTGGCTAAATTTACATACTCAAATACTGAGTACTGAGTGGATGACAGGATGTAACTCCCTCTAAAAACACTAATTGTCATTTTGACATTTCAGTTTTTGTTCAAATTAAACAAACAAGATATAATGTGTTAATTAGTGAGCTGTAGAAGTGTTGCTCGGCATATTTTCTCAGTCGGACTATAGGTCGACCGATAATGAATTTTGAGCCCGATACTAATATCGATTTAGGAGTTTAAAAAAATCTGATAACAATATATATCGGCAGATAGTCTTTTTTTCCAACATAAATACATAACATACACAAAAAATCTTGATACGGATACCTTATTAAATTTTTTAAGAATTGTGACCAAGATACATACTATGCAGGGTGACTTGTCAGTGCTCTCTGATGGACAAACTGTGTAATGTTGACACTATTTCTAAAGCCTATATTATACTTTGCATGTCCACAATTATGCGAGGGTCCGCTGGGGTCCGCATGACGTAAATTCCATTATCAGAGTGTGTATGCGTACCAGCAGTATGTTGTGACCGCGCAGACATGTCCGGACTTGTCCATGCAGCCTATACGCTGTGATGTACTGCAATTTCTTTTTACTTATCGGCCTACTCCAATACGATATTTCTACAATAAGCTAGTATTGGCCAATTTATTGGCCTTGCTCCACTTTGGACAGAGCTTGGCTAGCTTTCCCCACTTATTTCCAGTCTTTATGCTAAGCGAAGCTAACTGTCTCCTGGTTCAAGCTTCATGTTTACTGCACGGTATTATCAATCTTCTCATCTAACCCTTTAAAACAAAGCGAATATTTACCGAAATGCTGATTATTCAAACTATCATTTACTTTTTATCCACACGGTGGATCAAACATTAGGTAGCCTGTTATATGCCTGTTATCGTACATCTGCGAAGAAATTGACTTTTTGGTACAGAAACGTCTCCTTTAACCCTGTTTTTGAGTGTGTTGAGCAGCTACATTTGAAGTCTTGGAACAGAAATATTTCTCTCCTACTCGATGAAATTGATGATTCGAATGTCCAGACAATTTAGGTTGTCTAAATCTTCTGAAGCTTTTAAAGACTAGTTTTGTCCAGCCAAGAACACCCCTCCCTCTAGCCTTCGCCTCCTCCCCCCTTCACATCATTATGCCTTCACTAACTGCTGTCCAGCTGGAACAAAACAGAATACTTGATTAATAAATTGTGCCTCTTGAGGGCATTTGAATTTTAGACATTTAGACGTATGTATTGATGCACAAGAGCGCGTTCGGGGAATTGCGGTGTGGCACGAGAAAAAAATCGTTTTTACCTCTTTCCCTTTCTCATTCTCTTGTACTTGATTTCCTTCAGGCCTCACTGTATTTTTCCCATACAGTCATGAATCATAACTCTGGAATATGCAAAACGCTCTGATCATTGTGTCCAGTGACCAGATCCTTTAGCATGTGGACAGTTAATTAAAAACAAAGGGCCTTATTTCTCGATCACTGTATAAAGATGTGATAGCTGTGTATGAAAGTGACATGTATTAATGGTAAGTTAAGCTTTTTTTTTCTGACATAAAAAAACACAGCATGGAAATAAAAAAACTCATTTATACATAGTTAATAGTTTGTGTAGTCCAACAAGAAAAAATATATAATATGAAAATCATTTGTATACAATGATGGAGTCATTGTTAATGGTAATAGTCGCTGTTGTTATGGCAACAAAATGACAACATGGCTACCTTTCTATTACCCTAATTGTGATTTATTTTTTCTTCACATTAATTGAAACAACATACATCACTAACTTATTCAAAAAGGGAATGTCTAATTAGTTTGTCTTGTTATTGCGACGTGATTAAATATTTTGTATGGAAAACTTAAATCCTTGTAATATCCAAAGGTCCTTAGGGGAGATCAGGTGTTTATTTTGTTTTGTTTATTTGACCTTTTTTTTGTTCTTGTACATGGTGTTTTTGAGAAATAAGAATGGACTCTGGCTTTTAAAGCAAACACCTATCTGTCAGGAAGATAAAGAGGCTTGTGGACTAATTAAAAGATCTTCATCTTTTTCTGAAAACTAGTCAGCGATCGTCACAGTTCACCTCCTGCAGACTGGACGGCCCTCGCTCAGTGTCCTCTCTACGGAGACTGAGCTTTCAGTTCTGTTTCAGTTTTGGCCAAGAAGGTGGTCCAGAAGTCTCTCTCTGCCCAGCTGTGCTGGGTGATGTCGATCCTTGCTGAGGTGTATACGAATGTGTGATGTTCACCTTGTTTGCACTTATGTACATAACTATGTCAAAATACTCAAAATTTATTTTGAATAAATATAGATAAAAGAGTTGATTAAAAATCAAATCAATGTATTGTTAATGATACGAGTATGTCTATCATTTTATTACAGTATAAAAAGATTGCTCTGAAGGACCTGTCCTTTTGTTTGTTTGTTTGTTTGTTTGTTTGCTAGAGCCCTGTTCTTTGCCAAGCATGACATTGCCTAGCTCTAAACCACAAATGGTTTGCTTTATAAAAAGCTTTTTTTCTATTCATTTACTGTAATATCTGACCCTGGCATCAAACAAGAGCGGTCTGGAATATATATAATAAACCAGTACTAACCTTGTCCTTATCGTGAATACATGAATGCAGGTGCATTCCTCTCTCCTGTAATGCACCAAAATAAAGCACAGAGTAGCTCCACCTGCAGGCTGGAAGAAAAGAGGAGCCTATAGATGGATGTGAGATGTGAGATGTGTTCACAGGGTTTTAAATTCACTTTACTTTTGTCATCTTGTGAAATGGGTTATTCTTTGCTCCCTTGTTGTCATTATCCAAAACAACAATAGATCTGAATTCTCCTCAGGATTTTAGTCAAAATTGCTACGTTTTCCAATGTAACTCTTGCAGCAGCAGCAGCAGCAGCAACATCCTTACGCAACTCTGTTCCTGCAGATTTGGACACGTGACGCCCCTTCAATTGCTATTAAAGCCAGCGATTTTGTTGCCATGGCACTCGTCCTAGTGGTGGATTGACTGAGTCATCCTGGTGAATCGGTCCACAGCCCTCTGACTCCACATGTGGAGTGGACTTAACATACCGTGGGTTTCCAGTCACAAGTGTCTGTGATTTTGTTTTGAAATTTATTGTTGTCATTATTTTAAAAACAATTCAGTTGTAATTGTGCCTTTATCATGCAAGATGTAGTTTTACTTCTAAGTTCTACATTTAAATTGACTTAAACAGCACATGTATTTAGTGTTTAAAAAACATATCCCTTTATTTAAAATCCTTTGTTGGTAAGTCATTATTAAATTGGGTACAATCGCAGACTGAATGGCAACCCGTGGAAGATGAAGAGGGCCAAAGACTGTTCAGGACTAAGCCATATGAAAAACTCTGACACTCTAGACAGACTTGAAAGTGACTGCTGTTTCTTAGTCATCTATCGTTTCACTCTGTTTTCTGCTTGTGGTGCTTGTATGTGCTGCTGTGCTACATGCCAATTTATTTTGCAGTGTATAGCTATTAAGAGTAAGTTACTGTGCCTATGATGAGTTCTGCGATTTCTGTTTGACCTTTAATAAAACACATAATTGTGTTCCTCTTGTGGTGTGTTTTGTTGTTCATCTTTTTGTGTCACCTTTAAAGAGACATTTCCACTTTCTCCTGAATTGTGAGCTTGAAGTTGAAGTCATGGATGTCTCATGAACATCTTGCAGTATATTAAAATATTGCATTAGAAACTGCAATTCCACTCAGTTAAAGCAAGCGTCTTGATGATTACTTGTGTAAATGATGTTGGCTAATACATACACCTTCTAGGAACTCCATTCTACAATGTTTAGTTTAGATTATGGCCTTTGCAAGTTTACATATCAGACCAAATCAACTTGTTCATGACAGAAATCATTCTGGAAGTACTTTTTAAAGAATCATGTGCTGAAAGGAAAAATAAAAGAAACAAAAACATGAATCATACCGATCTTAAAATTAATATTTATATATTTTATATAGTATCTTAATAACTGGTTGAAAAGCAGTGTTCCACTTGCCTCTCTGGTTCAAAGTTTCAAGTCTGTTACATCTTTAACCACGCTTAACCGTGATGTCACGGCGTACTGACACACCCTGGAGTACACTTCTGTAGCAAGGTGAGAGAAGGTACTGGAGGACAGCAAAAAACATAGTTTTTAGTAAATTAAATCACTTCCTGTGACACAACTTCTCAGCAAAATTTAGAACATTTAAGCTTTCATAAACAAGGTATACGTGGAATCACTAACAATTATCATTTAGCAATAGAGAGTAATACATTTGTATTGATGGTAGAAATACAGACAGAGAGAGATGAAGGATTGGTAGCCTATGGATATGCAACAAACTTTCCCCAGCCAAAATCAAACCAGGGACACTGCAGTTACATGTGTCTTAACCACTAACCCACTAAGACACCCCTTAAACCTGCAGTAAGCAGAATATTTTTGGCATCATTGGGCAAAAATTCCATAATAACCTTTCAGCATATTGTAATTCAAGTGTTCTGAGAGAAAACTAGACTTCTGCACCTCCTCATGACTCTGTTTTCAGGCTTTAAAAAATCTAGCCTGTGATGGGAGACTTTGGCCAATCACAGGTCATTTCAGAGAGCGAGCGTTCCTATTGGCTGTTCATACAACAGAGGCAGCTGTCAATCACTCGCAAACTCCGATCAAACGGTCAAACTAGGCAGCGCTGATCAAATATTAATCAATATTCTGTTACTGTAACGCCTATTTCTGCCTCAAATGTCTTCAGAAACATCTTGTTAAGCTGTAAAATGAGAAAGTTTGCTCCGGCTGGTGGGTGGTGCTTGGTAATTCCTCAACTGATCTCAAACTTTCTCTTTTTACAGCTAAACAGTACACTACAAGATGTTTCTGAAAACATTTTATGACGGAGTTCGCGAGTGATTGACAGCTGCTCAGAGACGGCAGGCTCCAGCTCAGCTCTGATTGGTTGTTTTCCTCCGGTCTGTGAAATCTTGCAGATGTCATTAGGAGCACTGGAGGACACAGAGGCACATGATTTTTTTCAGATTACCCGTCTCATGCACTACTGTCTAGTGCACTAGTGACCGTTTTTTAAAAATAACTTCTTTTAAAAATCATATTTGCCCCAATTCTACCCACTGCAGCTTTAAATTTGACATTTATCTAAATGCAAATGCAAATATGCAAATGCAAATACAAATAGATAATTCTACAGCTGTTTTCGTCTGGCATGATTTTCATTTCGATCCAGAGGTATTTTATTGCAATCCAAACATATGGATACCGTAAATGGTTAAACATAAACATTTTTTTTTTTTTTAAAAGTTCCTGGCACTCTGAAGCAACTAACTAAAAAATATTGCAAGGGGTTGAATTAATCTCGGTAATATGAGTCACGTTTTGCAGCACCTGTGACGCTTTTTAGTAGATTTCAATTTTTTATTCTTATTTTATTCTGACACTTAATTATCCTACTGTTATTTTTTTTTACTGTTTTATTGCACCAACCCACCAAAGCAAATTCCAAGATTCAAGAGTTTTATTTGTCACGTACTCATACAGGATGTGCAGTGAAATGTAAAGTGGCAGTGCTCACAGGATTGTGCAAAACAACATTAACTATACAAATATATAAAAAGAAATTGTGGGGACAATGGCATTATTTACAGTGAGAGGGGTCTATATACAATATGGAATATAAATATAAGTGTGTGATGAGTGTGTGTGTGTATCTCTGTATGTAGCCCTATGTGTGTGTGTGTGTGTGTGTGTGTGTGTGTGTGTTCCTAGTGTAAACCTCATACACCTGGCAATAAACGAGTTTCTGATTCTGATTCTGATTCTGATTTCCCCCTCCACCCCCAAGTATGGCTCATTGATGAAGAGAAGAGGCTTTTATTTTGACAACAGTCATACCGGAAGCCGTGTTGTTGTTAGCGGAAGTCAGACTGTTAGCTTCAGGAAATCACTTGGTGGAAAAAAAAGCTTTTCCTTTCTGTAATCAGCACACAGTCAAACAAAACACCGGAGCAGCAACTAAACCATCGCCAATGGACCCTCGGATTATAATCCTGAACCTGCGGTGTGTCCGTCGGTAGCACGCCCGGGGTGCCGAGGCGCCGGGCCGGAACCAGAACCAGAACCAGAACCAGGCCCGGACGGACCGACACAACCAGCGCTGCGTTTTATTTGCGACACCGGCGGACTGTGAGTGTGAGAGTGTGAGTGCAGGGATTGAAATGTACCGTGACCTGTTGTCCGTAGCTCGACAGCAGGTCGGTCGGTGAGTCCCCGGTACCGGTGAGCATGATGGGACCGGTTGAGTTCAGCCAGAAGCGAGCTAAGCTTTAACGCGAGCTAACACCGGAGATCAACTTTTAACCAGCGAGGCGACGTGAGAGAGAGAAAGAGTATGAGCGCTACAGCTGGGTTTATGTGAATGAAGAGGAGTTATTTCATTTGTGAGTTCTCTCGTTAGCTCTTTAAATGTCTCTGCAGCGGGTTTAGCGGTGTAGCTAAGATTAGCTGCTAAGTTAGCCTCGATAGCCTCCAGATGAAAGAGTACAAAGTGGTGGTGCTGGGCAGCGGCGGCGTCGGTAAATCCGCGCTGACCGTCCAGTTCGTCACCGGCACCTTCATCGAGAAGTACGACCCGACCATCGAGGACTTTTACCGCAAGGAGATCGAGGTGGACTCGTCCCCCTCCGTGCTGGAGATCCTGGACACGGCGGGCACGGAGCAGTTCGCCTCCATGAGGGATCTGTACATCAAGAACGGACAGGGCTTCATCCTGGTGTACAGCCTGGTCAACCAGCAGAGCTTCCAGGTAGCTGATGTCTCACCTCAACACACACCTTAAAATCACACCTTAATCTGCACATAGCTGGGCACTTAATCACTGCTATTTGCACTATTTGCACCATTGGCACACTGTCACTTCACTGCTGTACTTACTTATGTTATCTTATTTTTATTTTATTTCACTTTATTCTATTTGATTGTATCTTTTTACGGTGTATTGGTGTTGGGACTTGTTGTCTATGCTACTGGATGCCTAAATTTCCTTCGGGATCAATAAAGTATCTATCTATCTATCTATCTATCTATCTATCTATCTATCTATCTATCTATTTAAATGCTGTATTCGGGTGTGAGTCATACTACTTAATTGCAGAGCCCTGCGTCATCCAAATGTTTCTTTATTATTCAAATATAGACATTTGTTTGATGTAAGGTACAATCCATATCATCCATCCATTTAGTGGTACTGTGTAGTAATAGCTTATAATATGTAGCTCTCATGGTGAATTGGCATCATTATTACAGGCTGTTCTGTTGCATCAGGTGAATTGCAAAACAATAATTGACTATATGCCACATGTATTTCTAATTGTAGAGAAAAAAGGCCTCAAATTGGCAAATAATTTTTAAAAAAATGTGTTTTTTTACACTGCACAAATAAGCATTCAGTTTTGCAATTATTTAGACAACAGACACGAAGCCTTGTGCAAGTGGAGACTTTTAAACAAACCTATATGAAAGTGTGTGATGTCATTCGAATGACATAAACAGTCATAAACTGGCTGACAGCTTAAGCTACCAAGCGTGCAAAACAGGTTCATAGTTAAATTTGTGTGAAGTAAAAGGAGGACACATTTTTGCCTCATAGTAACCAAAACTTTTCAATTTGCCTTTCGGTTTAACAGAAAACTCAAACTAGTGAAAATAGTGCCACAAAAACCTAAAAAAAAAAAAAATCCACAGGTTTAATAAAGTCAGCAATACTTGTGTAATGATGACGTTATACAAGGGCTACGCTGTGTCCTAGTTTCCATACTAAATACTAATTTTATACAGTATGTAATATATCGCTACTCTAATTGTCATTGTGTACAGTTTTCACAGTTAGTATACAAAACATAGTGTACTTAAATCTTTTCCACTAACAGGAAATGATGCAATACCGAAAATCAAACTTCAACTTTGGAAAGCCGTTGCCAATTAAACTTTACAAAGAGAAAATAAATTGTTTAATACATATTATTTATTTGTTGACTAAAATCTTCTTCTAGATGTTTAACCACCATACTTGATTATTTAGATTTTTGACAGCTGCGAGTTTGTCTGCATTTTGTATTTGCTTTGTGTTCTGTTTACATCAACAGCATAAAATCAACTGTTTTCAAGTATGCATACTTGACAGTATCTAATTTCCTCACTTTTCCAGCGTGAACTGCACATTGAAAATCTGCTGAGAAAAAGTTTGTCATATGGAATTAAAAAACAAATATATTGGTACTGATAATTTGTCTCTTCATCTTTCAGGACATCAGACCAATGCGAGACCAAATAGTGCGGGTGAAGCGCTTCGAGAAGGTGCCGTTGATCCTGGTCGGGAACAAAGTCGACCTGGAATCTGAGCGCGAGGTGGCCGGGTCGGATGGACGAGCTCTGGCTCAAGAGTGGGGCTGCCCTTTTATTGAAACTTCTGCCAAGAGCAAGACTATGGTGGACGAGCTGTTCGCAGAGATCGTCCGACAGATGAATTACTCCACACTGCCGGAGAAGCAGGAACAGTGCTGCACCGCCTGTGTGGTACAGTGAGGAAGAGGTATGAACCCTGCCATTCCTTTCCTCCTTTTGCGTGGTTGCGTTCGTATTCGGGCTGCCCCACAAGAGCTCACGAGCACAGTTGGCCGCTCACTAATTTACAAAACGTGATAAAATGTCCCTACAGTGTAAAACGGTTTACAAGCTGAGGAGAAGAAATGTGACAAATGGATGACTGTGTGGCGTTTCAGTGCAGCGTGAGGGAGAGGAGCAGTTCAGTTTGGAAGTGAGAAAGACGAGTGGGTGGTGCTGCGCCATGTAAACCGTTGGTTTAGCTTGTTATCATAAGATTGCAGAAAGTATGTGGCACGAAGAACACAACTGTATGAGCAGCTCAGAGCCGCAGAGAGCAATGAAGCGGACAGTCCGGTGAGCCGAGCCGGAGAAAGAGGAAAATGTGACATCCTGAAAAAGAAATTATGTTCCAAAACAGGAAGTTCACTTTAGATCCTGTGAGAGATGTTGCCCTTGTTAACCACACAGATGCACTCCAATTTTAGCCATTTAAACTTGTATTAATGAGCTGTTTTCTCTCTTTCATCATAGATGCATCATTTGACTGGATCACCACAATGATTTTGATGAACCATGAACCTGGGGACAAACTTACCGCAGCTGGTAAAGTTTCTGTTCAATGTGGTTTCTTGGCTGTCTACCACAGAGCACCTGACAGGAAAGACGTCGGTCCTATTTTTGATATCACAACTGTTAGAAGACGTTTCTGCTGCAACCTTAACGGCCTTTGCGACGACCCAGGATGGAGTTAAACAGACAGACAGACGGACTTGTAATGAGCGAGAACGGCCATCTGTGAATTTCAGTCTTTTTCTTTTCTCTCCTTTTAGTCAGAAGTATCCCTGAAATAATAAGCAGGAGTGTTTGTGAGGTTGCAGCTTCTTTTTAAAGCTGCTTTAATCACTATTATATACTTTATTATTACTTGTATTATGTCTCAAGTTTGGAATTTGACAAAGTATTTCATAATATTAAAACATTTTGACTTTTAAGCATGCATACTTCGACCAGTTTGCTGCCCAGGTATGCTGCCCGCTTTTATTTTGAAAATCTTGTTTAAAATAGTTCTTCTAACTGACACAAACTGCAGCAGCGTGTACAATGAGTATTTTTAGCTTCAGGAAACTTAGACAGGATGTATGACTTTGTGGATTAAACCTGTAACATGAAGAATTTACCTTTTTATTATCGCGGTAGCCTGAAGCAGCTAAACTCATCTGAAATCATGCATGCTCAAAATTGAAAATGTTCTACTAAATCAACTTGAAGTGATGAGGAAGAGCCATTTTACTGTTTTTAGCCTGTCAGAATCTCTTCAAGGCATGAATCGCGTGGACGCAGGTCTTCCATTCTCAGTTTTCTCGAGGAGTCTCTGTGGGAGAATGATTTTGGAATGACCAAAGGAAGCTCACAGTGCATATTTGTGTTTGACTACATGACGTGTGTTGCTTTTAAATTCAGGAGACGCTGATTTCTTGTCATCAAATAACTCCCGCTGCAATGTGGTTTGATAAAAAGTTCTGGCACAGTTTAATCAGATTTAACTTTGTATTTTTCTTTTTCTTATAGTAACCTATTTATTAAAGACTAATGACATGGGTAGCCAGTTTTAAACTTTTGATTTTATACTAGTTTTCGCTTTTTGTGACTTTTCAGGATACATGGTACATTGTTTTGTTTTTGAAGCTGAGGATTTAACAGAGCCTTAAATAATTTCTGTTGCACCCTGGTCTCATGTTTCTTTTTCTTTTTTTCTTCTCAAAGATATAAAAAGCTGTCGTCATTTGGTAATAAACATGCTGGCCTTTCTGCTTTTGTCATTGGGCTTAATCACATTATGATCTTTGAATGATACACAATATCTGGACTTACAGACTACAAATGAATAATGATGTTACTCCATAACTAGAAGTTAACCCCTTACCATTACGCCGGCGTTGGGGACAGTGGATGTTCAGGGGGAGATAAATAGTCAACAGTAGATGTCACATAGAAGTGGTGAACATCATCTTAAAGCTGGGAACCTGAAGATTAATTCTCGGTGCAGCTCTGTGTGTCAAGTTGTTCTAGTCATTAATAAGAAATAAAAATGAATTAATCAATTAATTAAAATAAATTGTGAAAGTGTATACGAGCGTAAAACATGATGATATAGGTGTATGATGTCTATTCCCCATGCTCTATTATGACTCATAAGTTGTTGCAGCAATTTTTGGGTTGATACTATTTGTTACACAGATTTGGTGCAAAATGTAACAATTTTTTTACCTATCAAGAATTGTTAAAAATGATCAAAAATACCTCCAATATACCACGTTTAGACACCAAGACCTTGAGGAACACCATAAAAAAAGCCATGCTGTGATTTGGTTTCAGAAACTTTTGACATTTATCCTAGAGGTCACCACAGGTCATTTTATACAGTGAGGTCAAGTTTTAAAAAATGGTCTCATTACAATGACGTGGCTACTATGGGGACTAACATCATCAAACATGAATACAATTGGGCTCATTGGATCCACAAGAGTCTCAGCTTTACAGTCATACCCAATTTATGTAATTCCAAGACTGTTTAGGGACCCCAGTATGCAGAAATATTCAAACACACCATTTTTAGAATAGGAGAAAATAATTTTCATTTATACTGCATTCAAAAAACTGCATGTGATTATCATAAAGTGGGCATGTCTGGAAAGGGGAGACTCGTGGGTACCCATAGAACCCATTTTCATTCACATATCTTGAGGTCAGAGGTCTATGGACCCCTTTTTAAATCGTCATGCCAGTTTTTCCTCGCCAAAATGTTGTAGCGTTATTCAGCGTTCTTCCCGACTAGATAGCATGGCAACTCAGCCTGCAACAACCTCTGAAAGACAGAATAGCGACTAGGCCCGTCGTCGGGCCGTCGGAGTGTTAAGGGGTTAAACAATAGTACAATGCTTTTTCAACTTCATCCTACAACAACACTCACATGCCCTTGTGGGGAAGAGCACCCATCTAAAGTTTAGTGCAGGAGAAGCGCACCTGTTTCCTCTTTTAGACCTTTTCATTGTCATTCTGTTGCAAGGACAACAGCTTTGGTCCAAGTTTACTTCCTGTCAGCAACTGCATTAACAAACATTGCAACAGGAAATACAAAGGGGCCCATTTACAATGTTTATCTTGTCAAGTTCGAAAAGATCTATAAAATGTATATCGAAACAGTTTTTGATTGCTGTAATTGTTCCTCCTGTCCACACTGGCCAAAAAGAGATCCCTTCATAAAGCCGTTCAAATGTTACATGATGAGGGACAAAGTCCACAATCCTCTTTTTGTGCAAAAATGCCATACAAAGTTATGAGTCTTCAGACAAGGACAAGTCAAGTGAGTATCTGTCAAAGTTTGTGATGATCAACTCGCAGCCAGTACGGACAGTTGGAACAAGTACAGTGACCAATAACTTTCAATGTACATGCGAGTATTGTTTTATACAAAAATAATTTAAACGTTTTGTCTCATGATCTTTATAACTTCTTTCCTAATCATTACAACATTTTATATTTTGCGGTCTCGCCCACATTTTACACCATTTGTTTTGTTTGAAATATAACAAATGTATTGTTGTTGATTGGTTTACTAGTACAGACATGAAATATAAAGAGGTTTTAAGATTTACTTTACAGTAACTCTATGTAGAGTAGTAAGACCCCACATAATGACATATGTGATGTTTCTGGTCATATCTAGGGCTGCAGAATTAATCCAAATTTTATCGAAATCACAATATGGCTTACAGCAATTTTCAAATCGCAGGAGGCGCAATATTTGTTAAAGGAGAAATATTCTACAGACTTGTGAAAACATCTTTGTTTGGTACAGATCTCCGAAAAAATATATATTTTTTCAAAATTGTGCAGCCCAAGTCATATCTGACGAAGAGAAAACAAGAAGTTAAAACTTTTTCTGAAGCTACAGTACATCGTCTAAAAATACTAACTCTCAGAAACAGCCTACAGTTTCCACTTCCTCGTTGCTCTGTGTGAGTGTGTGCGTGTGTGTGCGTGTGTGTGCGTGTGTGTGTGTTTTCATGCATCAGGCTGGCAGAGTGCAGTGCAGTTGGTGTGCGCCTTGCAAGTTTTTTTTTCTTGCATTTGTCACACATGGTGCTGCTGTATTTTCCACATCCCACGGAGAGCAAAGCTGGCTCTTCTTCTTCTTCCTCTTCTTCTTCCTCTTGCTCTGCGGCTGTCAGGTGGAGCTGCTGGGTGCTCGCTGAGGCTGTGCATCCCTCACAGAGCTGGCAGCGGCTGCCGTGTGACGTCTCTGAACCAGCAGGGTCACCACCACAGCTCCTCCAAGCTCCTTAAAAAACTCATTTTGAGTGTCTTGTCCCGGTTCCTGCTGGGTTTATCTCTGTCCACACCACCAGAGAGTTGTAGGCAGAGACATCTATAAAAAACAAAACACCACAGTGCCACTGGGCTGTCTGCTGCAACGAAACATCTTACACAAAAACATGACTATTAAGAAAGAAAGTCATTGGTTTATGTTGTATAGCTCGGGGTGATTCCCTGGTACTCACAACGGCACATGCGTAGTAAGTTTTTTTACCCAACAATATAGTTATTGGGACCAAGTAAACTAATGTTTGTATCTCTGTGAAGGCAAGCTCCAGTCTGTTCCTTCACACTGTCTATGTGGAGGACCACAAGTGTCGTGGTAATAGTTGTAACACGTTTCATTAATTTATATATAATTGGACAATAAAACAGGAATACATTGTGGTTTAGTATATTTATTGGTGGATTGATTCATTGAATTGTGAAATCTTTTGTTAATTCCTGTTTTATTGTCTTCAAGACACTTGTGGTCCTCCATGAGTAAGCATGGTTTTGGTGATTTGTAGGTTAAAAGAAGTAATAATGTCTAAAGTTGGTTGACAAGTGTGTGTGACACAGATTTCACATAGGCATTGAGTGGTGGAAGAAGTATTCAGATACTTAATTAAAAATAGCAATACCACAATGCAAATACTCCTGAATAATACTCCTGCATGCAATATTTTCCTTAAACAAAAGTTTCAGTTATAGTAGCAGAAGTATTCGCATTAAAATGTACTTAAAGTTAGATATATATATATATATTATAATATATTAATATAATATATTATTATATATTAGATATATATATATATATTTATATATATATTATATTTATATATATATATATTTACTTTTCTTTTATATATATATATATATTTACTTATTTTATAGTAGTTTAGATTAAACTTCTTTTATACTGTATGTTATGCGTGATTGCACAATCAGGACTGCTTCAAATTTCGCTGTACTTTGTGTAGTGACAATAAAGGAATCTTGGAATCTTGAATCTTGAATCTTAAAGGACCAGTGTGTAACATTTAGGGGGATCTATTGGTAGAAATGGAATAAAATATTAAGTAAGTATTAAGTATGTTTTCTTTAGTGCATAATCACCTGATAATAAGAATCGTGTTTTCGTTACCTTAGAATGATCCGTTTATATCTACATAGGGAGCGGGTCCTCTTCACAGAGTCCGCCATGTTGCACCACCATGTTTTTACAGAAGCCCAGAACGGACATACCAAACACTGTTAATTTTTCCTGCTTGGGCCGGAGTCGATAAAGTTACTCGCTGCGGTTGCCACCGCTCTGTCTAAAATAAATATAAAATACATTAAAAAAAATTAAAAAATAAATACAAAATAAATTTCAGAATTATTAAAAATAATTACATAAATAAATAAATTAAAGTAAAATTAAACAGAACAGTAAATAAATAAGGGAATTAATACAAAGATAAATAAATAGAGAAGCAAATTATCACACGAAATATCAATTTATGTCACATTTTATCAATTAATTAATGTCTGCATTTCTTTTTAATATTATTTTTGCTACATTTAATGACATATTTATTTATTCATCAAGTCACTTATTTATTTATTCATTTATTTTTGATTTTGGCAGGTTCCGTCCTCCATATATATATATTTGAATGAGTGTTTATTGCAGATTAATGATAACTTGAACCTCTTTTGTTGTGTAGCTTGGTCATCCTAAGAAAACTCACGTTATCACATTTTTTCCATTTGTACTCTACTGTTCCCACAGGGTTCATGTGAGGCGGCTCGTCACTAAGGGCGTATGAGGTGAAAATATCACCAGCAGTGATAATGTGTCCTCGGAGCCCAGCTATCAGTGTTAACTTTAATGCTCTGATTCCTCTGTGGAGCTCTGTCAGCAGGTTTGCTGGCGTACACCTGCATGCTCCAGGTGCAGGAAGTCTTTACATCGCATGCTGCCAGGATTTTTCTGCCGGAATTTTGCAGGTGTGCTTGCTTGTCATAAATTGAAAGGACAGCAACTATTTGGAAGAGACAGGGCACTTATTCACTGGCACTTTGACATGATATGAGACGTCTGGAAGGACGGGAGATTGATCTGTGAGAAATCGAATTGTGACGAACTGGATCCTGGATCTGTGCAGATTAGTGCAGTCATCAAAAATATGTCTCTCTTCCATGTTTGTCACCTCATGGACAATCTTTTCAATGATTTCCAGCAGCTTTGTCTTGCAGTTGAATCTTTCTATCTCCAACTTGAGTTTTAACTTCCACCACAACAGGAGCCTCTTTCTTATCAGGTGAATGCTCCTCCTTAAATTCTTCACAATGTGGATGAACTTCAGCATTGTCCTGAACTTCAGACACTTCCTTCTTATGCTATTATCTTATCTACATTGTGTTTGTACTCTACACATCCTTAAAGTACCCATTAAGTACAGTAAAGAACAGTTCACACAGCAGACATATTTTTCAAGAGCTTGAAACCAACCAGTTCTCCTTTACTGGAATATGATTTGGCTCAGGATTTGCTTTGTGTCACTTAGTTTGTGGTCATTTGATCAAAGGTGCTATTGATAACATTGATGACATTCAGCCACTAGATGTTGCATTCTCCCTCCCCCGCATTCACTTCACGACAAGTCGTTGCCAGGCACTTACCATCAATCTCAGCCATTTATCCGTTTCTTCCACATTAACTGACGACCCAGAGACACCACGTGATTCCAACATTGTTTTACTATTGGCTCACAAGCCTTGTTAGAAGTGGGAACCAGGCATCAGATATCTTCCACAGAGATTAACAAAACATTCATTTTGGACCCGCCAATTTTTTTTAAATGATTAATTCACAATAATAACATTTTTTTCAGGAAAAGCCATACTTTTATTTGGCACCTTGTGGCTGTATTACCTCTAAAAAAAAATTTATATTCGTCTACATAAAAATGTTCTCAATAAGACCTTTAAACATAACCACGTGAGCACAATATCAACTGAAATAATAATGGTCTTTAAATACAGTTTGACACATGGCGTTAAGACCAGAGAATCCCTGTAATTTCTTATCATACTGCCGCAAAGTAATGACATCTTTGGTTGGTAATCCAATGTTGTCTTACTTATAAAAGTCATGCTTTCATTATAATGCTGCAGAAATTCTGCACTTTTCAGATTGCACAGGAAAAAAAATGACAAAAACAATAAAAGCAAGCAAGCACAAGCACATAGAATAAAAACAATAAAAGCAAAAAGGCAAAAGCACACTATATGAACAAGAAAACCATCAAGAAAATGAATGAAAAGCAACGGTAAACAGGTTCCTTGGATTTGAAAGTTGTGATCATTGTCTCCAGTCTTAGCTCTTCTGGCAGTTTGTTCCACATTTGAGCAGCTCAGACATTAAAAAAAGTCACATTACTCTACTAATATATATTAAGTATTACTATACTGTGCAGAAAACAAGCTCAGAGGCTTTAAACTGAGCCGTAAACTGGTATTTTTCCACGCTGCAACCTCAGATACATTTATAAAGCAGTTTCAGCTCCAGGCCTCGAGGTGGCAGCGTCACGTGTTTCTTTTCTGGGTCGGGGCTGTGACGTCACCGGTCTGAAGCGGAAGTAGCTGTCAGGTCTACATGGCTGCTGCATGAAGAAGAGCAGTGAGAGTAGAGGAGGAGGCTACAAAAATACTTAAAGACCCTGAAAACGGACAGTTTTTGTTGAGCAGTTATGAAGACCGTGTTTGTGACTGTCGGCACCACGAGCTTCGATGAGCTCATTGAAAGCATCACGTGTCCAGAGACCGTGCAGGTGAGTAAAGGTGATTATTAGAAGTAAACTAAAAGATGCACCTACTGCTACCTGTACAGCTACTGTATACTGCTACAGTCAGTGGTCGAAGAAGTATTCAAATCACTTACCAGCAGTACCACACTATAGAAATACTCTCATTACAAGTAAAGTCCTGCATTGAGAATTTCACTTATGTAAAAGTACAATTTTTTTAGCAACAAAATGTACTTTTAAGTATCTAAGTAAAAGTACTTATTATAATTTTTTTCAGTGTTTTTTTATTGTATACATGTTCATTTACAGAGGTACAGATACATAGACAATTTTAAAAAAAAAAGAAAGGAGACAAAACAAAAATAATTACATTTATATTTCATAATGTAATAAATAGTTAATAAAATAAAAAATAAAATAAATAAAAGTACTCATTATGCAAAATGACCCTGTCTGTGGTAGCTATATTATAATATCATGTTCATTATTGATGAGTTAATGTGTAAGCAGTACTTAAATAACTAACTTCGTTGGTCGACGTGGAGCTAATTTTTACTTCATATACAGTTGGTTAGTTTAATCTATAATAATGCATCATATTTTATAAAAATGGTCATATAATTTGTGCGTAAAATCTTAATCTAAAAAGTAAAAAGTACAATATTTCCCTCTGAAATGTAGTGGGGTACACGTATAAAGTAGCATAACAATGGATATACTCAAGTTAAATACAGAAACCTCAAATTTGTACTTAAGTACAGTAATTGAGTACAGTGCTGGAAAGTAACTAAGTACATTTACTCAAGTACTGTACTTAAGTTAAAGTTAAAGTAAAAGTAAAGTTTGAGGTACTTGTACTTTACTTGAGTATTTATATTTTATGCAACTTTATACTTCTATCTCTCCATCTCAGAGGGAAATATAGTACTTTTTACTCCATTACATTTACTTGACAGCTTTCTTTATTAGTTACATTGCAGATTGAGGTTAGCAATATAAAATATAACTGACAAATTAATTATAATGTCTTATTATAGATTAAACTACCCGGAAGTATATACATCTGTTAAAATTAGCTCCGCCTTTACCAGCTGTAACATTAAAATGATGAACACATTAATTCATCAATAATTATAGTCCAGTATTATAAAATATATTATTCTGAATTGGACCATTCTTCATAAAGAGTACTTTCATTTTTGGTACTTTAAGTATATTTTGATGCCAATACTTTTGTACTTTGTACTAAGATTTTGAATGCAGGACTTTTACTAGTAACAGAGTATTTCTACACTGTGGTATAATACTTTTACTTGAGTACTTCTTCCACCACTGTAGTATACTACTAACTGGATTTTGAGTACAGTATGTTGGGCGTTCATTCTAGAAAAACTATCAAATTAATAATTTACAGCAGATCTTTTGTCATAACACAGGTATAAAAACACGGGTTATTTATAACATTAATGATAGTTAGACTCTGTCCTGGAACAGCGACACTTGAATGTAGCGAGACCGATAATAACGTTATTGATAATAATAACCGCAAAATAAGAAACATAAAACCAAAACTGTGATGCGTTCAGGTGTCAGATTTTGAAGCTGGTTCTTAGGAAATGAGAGTCGACTCATGATCAGAATACATAAAGACGTCACCTGTTCAAGTCTTCACAGTGGGTTTAACATGTGAAATTCATTTTCCAGGTTTTTGCAACATTAGAGTGTGAACTTGCGAACTTGTGACCAGTTTTATAATAACTTCTTGTTTTTTCTCCCTACAGGCTTTAAAGTCTCGTGGATATGAGCGTTTGGTTCTTCAGGTTGGAAGAGGATCTCTTCTTCCAGCTGCTGACAGCTGTCCACACGTCAGACTGGAGGCGTATCGATTCAAAGACTCTATAGCTGAAGACATGAAGCAGGCTGACCTCGTCATCAGCCACGCAGGTGAGTAAAATATCCACCTGCCACCTGGACACTCACTCATCTCATAAATAGTGACGACATATTCATTTAACATTCTTCTTATCCTGAACCTGCTCCATAAGCCACAGTAGACAGTAGGTCTGTTAGGTTTTTTAAAAACATAATGCACATTCATGATTATTTAAAACAGGGGTGTCAAACTCTAAACTTTAGTTCATGGGCCACAAACAGACCAATTTGATCTCAAGTGGGCCGGACCAATAAAACCATTGTATAATATCCTATAAACAACAACACCTCCAAATTCTGAAAAAGTTCACAATTTGAATGAACAATCCATTTACAAAACAGATGATGAACACGACTAAAAACAGATTGCTGTTTCCTTAAACCTGCCAACAATTCATTTATCTTCTCTGTTCTCAGTTGTCCTTGAAAGTTGTTTTTCCAGTAGCCTACACTTGACAGTGTTGTGTCACGTAGCCTGTACTTAAGTACGTGGGATCTATAACAGCGTATCCAGCATAGGGCCGGCTACTCTTATTAGGACATCGTGACCCCCAGGGGTCAACTAGGAATAGCAATGCATTTTATTGAAAAATCAGAATTAATGACTTCTCTGCAATTTTCACACTTTGCAAAGTCATCCAGTGGGCCGGATTGGTCCCTTTGGCGGGGCAGTTCTGGCCCTTGGGCCATATGTTTGACTGGATTTAAAGCGTCAGCCGGAACAGGTCTCCGTGTTCATTTCCTGCCAAAAAGACATTAATGACTCTTTACAATTCAAAGCAAAAGCAAATACAGGTATGTCAGCAGTGTGCTTACATTAAACAGGAAACTGATGATGCAGCAGAGCGTCGGCAGCAGACCGATACAACATGAGGGCATCGAGCAAACTACTCAAAACAGGATGATATTCAAGTAAATGTTGAATATCGGATTGGATTTCAGTTGTTTGCATTTGAGCCACTGCGGTGTCTCTTCAGGTGTGTTTCCGGTCCCACCGTGTGCTCAGCGCTGGTGAGACTGACAGCTTAGTAGACAACAAGTTGTAGAGATGAGGATGGTTATTCTGGATGAGTTGTGTCTGTTTGGTAAAGGTAGCTGACACCTTTTTTTTATCAAGAAAGGAGCAGCAAAGGCACGGATGACCACATTTTCTTACCTTAGGAGGAGAAGAGTAGTATGCACTAAAGGATCATATTAATGTTTTTACTTTTTGAACGAGTTTACCACAAATTAAATTTGTGAGTTATTGAAAGTTATTGAAACTTGTTTGTGTCAGGTTAACCGTCCTCTGGGTTTAGTCTTCCAACAACTCCTAGCAAAACTCGTTGGCATCATGCTACATTAACAGTTGAAATGAACCTTATCATGAGCTGAACTACATAAACAAAAGAAATGATTATGATACTAACACACATTTTTCAGCCGTATCATGTCATGGTGGTGTTCACCTCCACATTGTCCATTACTTCTTTATGTTAGGACACCTTGTTGTACATAGAGAGGCGAAGTCCCGCCCCTTCCGGTGGACCACCATGGGACCTTATTTCGGAAAAAATATGAACGGTAGTCAACGGCGAGTGACAAATAATGTTTTGATACCGTCCGAATTGCGCCATGAATCACACATATGATGTTTGTCAATTTAAAAGATAATTTTGCAAGTCAAGAAAGTCACAGTTTGTTGTAAAATTGTTGAAGTATAAGACCGTGAAAATATGTAATTAGAGAGACTACACACAACAAAGTTGCGTAAGTGACGTCTCTCTCGCAGAAGCTACGATGTCTGTGTGTTTCGTACTGGGATGTACTCACACCAGCAACGGGTCTGACTCGTGCTTTCAATTCCCGACTGATAAAAAGACCAGGAGTCGCTGGATAAAACACATCAGGTCAAATAACGTTTCAGTTGTGTTTGGAACATAGCTAAGTTAGCTAGCTAGCTAGTGTTGGTGACGTATATTGTGCGAGACGAGAGATGAAGTTCACCGAGAAGTTTCACACAAAACTAAATGTGTGACACAATTTGGCATATTGTGTCACAATATGACAAATTGTGACTTTCTTGACTTACAAAATCATGTTTTAAATTGACAAACATCATATGTGTGATTCATGGCGTAATTCAAACGGGATCCAAAAAATATTTGGATCTCGCCGTTGACTACCGTACATATTTTTTCCGAAATAAGGTCCCATGGTGGTCCACCGGAAAGGGCGGGACTTCGCCTCTCTATTCATTGGTTATCTTGAAGGGCAGAGCTTCCCACCTGCATTAATGCAACTGACACTAAGTTCACTGTAATGGATTATCAGGTTTAAGTTTGTTTCAAATCTGTGTGTGAAAATCAAAGTTTTATATTATAGTAAAATCACGAGAAACTAGCAGTTGCAAAAACACAGACAAGAAGGATGTTGATCTTGTTTTCCTCCTCAGGCGCTGGAAGTTGTTTGGAGGCGCTCGGAGCAGGAAAGCCTCTGCTGGTCGTCGTCAACGACAAGCTGATGAACAACCACCAGCTGGAGATGGCCAAACAGCTGCACGTGGACTCCCACTCGTTGTACTGCACATGCAGGTATGTGTGTGTGTCTATAAATGTACAGTTTATAAATTAGAGGTTGTTTAGCTAAACAAAAGTAACAAGCTTTTATAAAAAATCTTTCAGCACCCTGACAGAAACACTGAGGACGATGGATCTCTCTGTTCTTCAGCCCTTCTTGCCCGGACAGCCCAAGAATTTTGCGAATTTCCTCGACAAAGCCCTCGGCGTTCAGTGAAACTTTAATTTCACTGCTTGTTTTCTATCACATTGAAGTTTGATGATTTGTAGAATATCATGTTGTAGTAGATTATGATGCTTGGTTCTTACATTGTGATTGTACAGCACACAACTGACACTATTTTTATATGCAACAATAATAATATATGTCTCATTTCAAATCCTTATATGTGCTGTGAATTATTTGTATATTTATTCAAGATTTTTTTTTTTTAAGGTTTCATACTTTATTTGTAGTGTCCTGCACCATTTGGTGCCCAGCCCATATGGGCTTACAAGACACTGGACAACAAGAACAACCAGGATTGCCACATGACCAGTCACAACATACAGCTCCACAAATTCAAAGCAAGAAAGAAAGAAAATGTAAGAACATTCAATTTCCCTAACAAAAGGGTCTTATTATGATGGATATATGATGGTGTTCTTTGTCAACGTATAACCTTCAGACAACCAATGAATACTCTAACCCACACTGTACTCGGCTCTCTGAATATTAATTCACATCACATCCTTCTAATTTCTACAGTATTTAAAAGGCAGATAAAAGCCAGTTTTCTTCTTTACAAAAGACACTAAAGAAATGTGCTGCATCACAGAGAAGCAAGTTGTACCAGTTCTTGCCACAAGGGTGAGATAATGTTTAAAGCTATGACCTTGTGGGTTGACTATCATTTGTCCTCCCAGCACGTACACTCCAAGAATTGTTTTTTGATGTAGTACCAGGTGATGGTAATGTTTTAAGTAGGATCCCTCTTTATATGCCATTTCTACTCTCTTTCTCAGCGGAAAAGCAGGAGCACCATCTGTTTCAGTAATAAATGTATGAGAGGTTATACATCCTCCAACCTGCAGGGAAGAGGTACATATTATATGTACATAAACAGCCTGGGAACTGACATTTTAAATGAAACTCTGTTTTGTTTTTTGGCTTTTATTTTGAGAAGACAGATCATTGTTCGGTCTTGTTCAGCTGGCGGCGGGTGACCACATTTATGACACACTGTACAATTTCAGTGAACGTGTTGATATTGCTGATTCATCATGTCTTTGGTTACAGTTTCTTCACCAAGACAGGTTTTGCCAACAGGAAATGGTGGGTGAGAGACAGCACGTAGACTAGTTTGTCTGTTCAACCTCTGAACAGTGTTTGGAGTCAGAGCTGGAAACATTTTTGTCCAGAACTTTTCTGCAGCAAATTTAATTAAAATTTTCCAACCACCTGATAAAATCCTGTTAATGTGGCTGTTAGAAAAAGTTAACAGCATTTAGCTATGATACTGGAGGTGTTAATTCCCTGAAGTTTAGATGACATTTCAGGCAGCTTGATAAAGAAAATATTCTCTTATATCTCTATTAGAGGAATGAAGCAGAACAGTGGCAGACTTCCTTCTGAGGAAAGTCCCTCGTGTTTGTTTCTAGCAGAATTTCTGTGGAAACAAAAGTGAGGCATAACATACACAGCTTTATACAGACAGCTGTTCTACCACATCATACTGTAATGAAGGAAGTGGTTACTTTTACTAACGAACAGAATAAAAGAGTAACAGGTCAAACCACATAACACATCTCATGTTGGCATTATATACAGATACAGATACAGATAGCTTTATTTATCCCCGAAGGGCAATTCAGTTTCTACAGTCCACCGAGACATAATACACATTCATACTGCACAGTCATCAGTGACAGAGGGAACACAGTAGATGGCATATGGGGAGGTGCAAGATCAATAAAATCAATAAAAGTACGAGAATAAAAAATATTGAAATAAAAACCATAAAAACAAGACGAGATAAGTTTGTTTGTTTGTTCACAACCTTTGTCAGACTCAAACAACTTCATTGGTTCCAGACAAATTAATATTTAAGTAACATTATGTCATTTTTCAGCCAGTTTCCCAGACAAGTATTAAGCCTGGTCCCTAGACTTTGGATGTTTTTTCAATCAATATCTCTATTGAATATTGTAGAGTGGAAACAATTGGTTGATGTATTGGTAACTATTTTGATAATCAATTCATAAAATGGCAAACATTCTCTTGTTCCAGCTTCCACGATGTGAAGATTTACTTTTTGTCTTTGTCTTATGTGATAGTAACATGGAATATCTTTTGGTTTTGGACTGTGGGTCGGCTAAAAGATGCAACTTAAAGACACCACCTTAGCTTTTAGGACACTTTCGATAATGACATCAGTGGTTGCAGCCCTAAAATAATGTTTTAAATCTAGGACTAGGCTTAATCCCTGACTGAGAAACTCCCTTATTGCAGATATTATTGCAGAAAACTTTTTGTTGTTTTCCCCTGAATCAATTGAAACTGTAGCTAACTAGTTTGGACTGGTTCTGCCGGCCACTTCAGTATTCACATGATGTTTGTGCAAACTGCATGTTAATCTAATAGAGATGGACAGTCTAGTCTAGTGTCACTGGTTTTCCCCGCTAGTGCTCCTCTGTCAGCTTCAGTTTTACTCAAAGTTATGATAGTTTATCTCAATGCATCAAAGCCAAGACAGCCTTTCTTTAATGTAGTTAAAATATTGTAGTTTAATAAGTCTTGTAGCCTATATGCATATCAGTCGCCAACAAGGCCTCATTAACACTCATGGGTCATTTTAGACAGACATAAGATCTAGTTTTATAGCAAATGTCTCTCTTGTAAGTGGATTAACTTAGAAATAAATCAGTGTCTATCTAGCCCGAATTTTGCTCTGACCAACCAGATTTGTTTTCATTTCCACTTTCTCAAAACGTAAGTTTCAAAACAGCAAAACATCAAAAAGGGAAAATTCCTATTAAATAATGCTAATTTCTTAAGAGTAGGGGAAATATTAACCACATTAGAAGTAGCATTTACATTGTGATACTGCAGATATAATGTATGTCAAGCTTATCTTTATTAAGGAGTTGGTAAAAGTACATGTCTCGTGATTCACAGACAGTAAAAGAACCTGATTTCAACCAATTCAATTCCATGATGTCTGATGAAGAACAAACGTCCCATTCATCAAGACAAGAGAGGACTGAATACGTCCATACAAGCAGTAACTATTGGGTCAATCAAACAGGCCTGAATGCAGTTGTGGACATCTCATGTAATCAATGCTTGCTGTGTGTTTAATTTACATCAGAATACACACATGAATGATACATATTGTCTTTGCCTTTGGGACGTTTAACTTGATGTATGACAGCAAGATTGAGATTTTACTGCCTCCCCTGTTAAGTCTTACATCAATCAATCAATCAAACTTTATTTATATAGCACCTTTTGAACATCAATCAACCAAACTGCTTTACAAGCGATTGACAAATAAATTAACATTATGTCATAATGATCAACAATTAGTCAAAGTAGTAAAATGTTGATAAAACTAAATGAGTAAAATAGAGTATGAAGTAGTATAAATAATACAGTATAACCACTAAAATTAACAAACACTACACGAAAGCCAGACTAAATAGATGTTTTTTTTAGTTTAGGTTTAAAAATATTAATATTTTCAGCTCTTCTCAGATGCTCTGGAAGGCTGTTTGGAGCATAACAGCTGAAAGCAGCATCACCAAATCTTTTTGTTCTGCTTTGCGGAACAACTAAAAGAGAAGAACCAGAGGATCAGAGGGGTCTTCCTGGTTCATAAACCAAAAGCATATCTGAGAGGTAGTCTGGTGCGCGCCCATGCGGTGCCTTATAATCTAATAATAGAAAAATTAATACGAAAACAGGTAACCAGTGTAAAGACTTATAAATGTGTGCTCTCCTTTTGGTCTTGGTCAGCACTCGAGCAGCAGAATTTTGAACTAGTTGTAATTGATTTATTGTATTCCTCGGTAGACCAGAAAGGAGAGCGTTACCATGGTCTAGCCTGCTAGTTATAAAAGCGTGAATCAGTCTGTCTGTGTTGCTCAGAGAGAGAGAGCAACACATGACTTGGATGCATACATTTCAGAAGAGGTCATTTCATCAAAGTCATAGAGATCTATCTATGGTTTTATTCGTACGGCTTTGAAAAGTCAGATATAAATCCATCTACTGATTTAGCTTCAATAGTATAATCCGGTCTGAAATTGTTTCCTTACTGGTTGTTTAATACACTACATGTATTCAAACATTACACCCCTATGTCATTGCTGGACATCTCTTTCAAAACATCATGGGTATATTAATATGCTTCCCTAACAGCCTCCACTCTTCTTGGAAGGTTTTCCAAAAAATGTTCTTTCTGCATGGGGTTGATGTCAGAGCTTCTGTGCAAGCCAGCCAGTTCCCCACCGAACTGGGAAAAACCATTTCTTTCTAGCTTTGTGTTCAGAGGCATTGTCATGTTGAAACAGGAAAGGGCCTTCCCCTACTGTATGTGTTGACTAAGTTATCATTGTGTGCTGTAGCATTAAATGAGAACTCAACTGAAGGTCAGTTTACTTCTCACTTCAAAGCACGCAAAAGCAGTTGTATAATGTTCATTATGTGTCGCTTTATCAAACCTCTGGGAAAAAAAAAACTACAAATGTATGACAGATAACCTGTGTTAAAAGCTGAGCAGTTTAAGGCCCAGACACACCAAGCCGACATCAAAGAACTAGCGGCAATGAATGCCGCCTGTTGCGTCGCCTCACGTTGCCTTCGTCTTGGCCGACAAGTTTAGGCCCTGACACACCAAGCCGACGGTCGGCTGTCGGCCAGTTTGGGGCCGTCGGTGAGCGTCTGTCGGCCTAGTTATTGCGGTGTGTCCCGCACCGTTGGCTCTATTCTGCCCGTGTCGGAGGCTTTTCGGCCGATTCACATGTTGAATAGGCGGCAGAGCCCAGTCGGTGACGCAACAGTCGGCCTTCATTGCCGATAGTTCTTTGATGTCGCCTTGGTGTGTCTGGGCATTAAGCTGAACAGCCAATCAGAGTGATTTCTCTCACCGACAGGGCTCCGCCGGCGATACAGCATCGGCCGAAAAACCTCCAACACGGAGAGACTTGAGCCGATGGTCGGGAAGCACCCCGCAAAAACTAGGCCGACAGACGCTCACGCTTAAAAGACATTGGCCTTTAACAAGCTGTGATGAAAAGAAGCTTTCTAATTGCATCATGGGAAGTGTAGGATCCAGTGTTTTTGCTCTGCATCCTCCGAAGTGCCCCTTTAAGATTTCCCTTAATTGGAAGTAAAGGGGCTCACCCACACCCTAAAACAGTCCCAGAACTGTCCCACCAAGCAGGATGATGTTTTAGTCCATGTTGCAGATTCTGAGTTTCACTAATCATATCCAAATAATTAAAAATAAAGATAACTCTGCTTTGTGACACAGGCCCCTGGGCAGCCAGATGTTATGGTTGCCTACAGCGCTGTGGATATATGTCTGTCTATGCCTGATGCTATTTCCCAAAGTAGCTAAAACAGTGCCAGCTAACATAAAACATGGCTTGCACAAAAAAAAAAAAAAATGCTGCCTCTTATAACAAATGTCCCGTCCCATGAAGAATTGGTACTAAGTTGGTAGCTCGACCCTCTGTGTGTAGTGTTGCCTGTTTTCGTCTCTCTGCACTGTTGTTTGCAGATGTTCATTAGCATTTTGGATGTTACCCTCTTGTGAGCCTAGCTCCGCCTCCTCTGCGCTCTGATTGGTCAACACTGTTACTGGAGCTGTCAGCTCCGCCTCCTCTGCGCTCTGATTGGTCAACACTGTTACTGGAGCTGTCAGCTCGGCTCCGGGAAGGTTTCCTCTCTGTTCTCTCCCGGAGCTCAGTCTGCAGCTGCACACCGACCCGACTCACCGACTGACTGCAGCAGCCAGCGGCT
This sequence comes from Sebastolobus alascanus, assembly GCA_916701645.2. Classification (NCBI taxonomy): domain Eukaryota; kingdom Metazoa; phylum Chordata; class Actinopteri; order Perciformes; family Sebastidae; genus Sebastolobus; species Sebastolobus alascanus. The sequence goes on from CAKAOJ020000502.1 coordinate 193,141, forward strand.
CCAGGCTCCTCTCGCCTTTGTTAGCTAGCCTTGGAAAGCACCAAGAAAAAAAGACAGAGCCGCATCCATGCAGTAGCACACTTTTATTTTGGGGGAAAATGATCATCTGTACGAGTAAAATGGAGTACCCACTGAGAACCCAGTGCCAGCGAGTCCACAAACAGGTAACGTTAAAGCTGACAAAAAGACAAAAGCTGTTAGTTAAAAGTTAAGTTTTAACACAGTTAAAGCTACCGGCTAACTGGGGTTAGCCTGAGGAACGTTCATTCATTTATCTGAATGGATTATTTTATGTCAAGGGAAAAACTCGTCTCTTAACCACCTCTTTCATTAAGGTTTGCTGTTTTTTTTTTTTTAGCTTTAGCGCTATTTTAAATCAAAGAACTTTTCAACTTGTCAACCAGCAGCTAACATTCTGTAAGTTAACGTTACCTAGCGACCGAACTTCTGAGCTAGCTAGCTAGCTAACGTTAGCTAACTAACGGTTTATCGATACTAGAGTTAGCTATATTACAATTGGAAGAAAAAAAAGTTAATTTTCATGATTTAATTTCGGGGTTATGAACACTCACCTTTCATCACCGTCAAGAAAAATGTTGTAGTTTCCATCTCCAACCGTTAAAATGTCCCGTTTTAAAAGCTCGTTAAACGTTTCCAACGGTTTTTTAAAAAGCTACCGTTAGTTAGTTTAAATGCGACGTTCACGTTCCATTTATTTTTTAAATCAAAATAGCCGTTTTGCTGTCAGAATGTGTTCGTGCAGTCACTGTGATGTTAAAGCCTTAACAAACAATGTAATGAGGACTCTTCCTTTGTTGCTTCACCTGTTATGTTTTAAGTGCTTTATTTTTTTATATATGGTTATATTTAACTTTAATGCTAACGTGTAAATGCAGTAAAGGGTTGAGAGTGTTGCAGTGTGAGGAGAAATCTGTAGGTGACGATGACATCATCTGAGGATTTGGGAGAAAAGTGTCAGTCAGTAAGGTGGCTGTGAAGTAATGCAGTGCCATTTATCACCCATAAATAAAATATAAGCACGGCTCGAAGGGACAGTGTAAATGCTTTTAATCCATGAGCACAGATGAGGATTGTTTAGTCTTGCTTGCTCCAGGTGCCTCTAAATGTTGGAGACTTTTATTGTGCTGTTTTCTTGCTGGCTGAACTGGACTGCCAATCAAAGTTGTTTTTCTCATCGGTCGCTGTTTTTCCATTTTGCAACAGAAGGGGGGCGCTGTCTCGAGTGCAGTCCCTAAAAGACATGTTTGCTGCAGATTAGAGTCCAGAAATGGAGCAAAACAGGGAGGAATGTGAGCAGCAAGGGATTCAAAAACCCTCTGCTCTGGTTTCAAGTCCAATCTCGGTTCCCTTTCACTGCCCTCCATTGGTTTGCTGTTCATGTTCATTGCCATTCAGGTGGCATTTTTCTCTACATGACTACGTAATTGTCTGTAACTGGATACAAACAATCAGTATTTGTAATGACACACAAGCAAAATAACCCTGTCTGTTGAAATAAACAAGTATTTGGCATTTAATCACCACCACATTTGAGCACCTGCCTTTTTGATATGACACCCTACATGCCCCTGGCTTGTTTGTGAATGAGGCTAGTAATGAATTGTTATCAGTGGACTTCTTTTTAAACTGCGTCTCCCCCCTCGCTCTACCTGGCTGCCGTGTTTTTCCGACAGGTCCAATCCCTCATCTGCTGTATGTGGGCTTGGCTCTCTTTTTTTTTTTCCTCCTGCAGCACAGTGTTTTATTTGTCTTGTTGTATGGTGCTGTCCTACCCGGCAGCTCCCCTCTTCTCCTCCCCTCTCCAAACATCTTTGGGCTGGTTTGTTTTGCACTACTCTCTGAGTTCAGGTTGCAGAGCCAAAATCGGCCTGGCTGCTTGCGTTTCCGGTGATTTGGGGAGATGAGGGAGGGGGGTTTAATGCCGTCAGGACGCCGGCTCATGATAAGGACGGACCCCCTCCAAGCTCAATCGGAATGCAGATTGAATGTCCTTCTCCTGTATCTGCAGCAGCCCCCCTCCTGCAGCCCACCAACACTACATGCACACATGCACGTCTCATCTCAAGCTGACACATTTACCCTTGGAAGACTGCTTGCATCATTTTCCCACTTCTTTGTGTGTCATCTTCATATCCCTGCTCGTACAGTGCCGCTGTTTTGTTTGTCAGCCTGCTATCAAAGCCAGTCTTTGTCTCCATTTACCTTTCCTCCCCTCAGTGACGTCACCCCTGTTTTTCATTTCATCCCTGGCCTGCCTCTTGCTCCTCCCTGATCAATAAACAAATGACCTCTCCCGTGTTGGGAAGTTTTTGTTTTTTTTGAATGTCAAATGATCTACACCTATGAATTTTTGCTCACAACAAACAGGTCCTCTGTGAGTTGTTTTGTGTGTTTTGCAGCCAGGCCACAAGTTTGAATTAATCTTGTGATTTGAATACACCAGCGCAATGCTCTAATATCAACATCGCCATCTCGCTTTTTTCACCCCCAAGCTCTGTTTGGACTATAAAAAATGCCTTTGTTTCAGTATCAGTAGCTGCTGGGCGTACTGTAAGCAGAATTAATAGGTTTGTGTGCACAAAGCCTTAATGTGCTTCTCTCTCAGACTGTTTGCATCCATGTGAAACCGAAATATGCTTTGCAATACCATACACGGTCGCCCAAATGATGATGTGTGTCTTTTTGCTGTATATATCCACCCACATAGGCTTGTTAGCAGCTTTTCATGCGGGTGTTTTTTCCTGTGGGTGGACAATAAGGAGCGTATCGCCGTATCAAAAGTGCTGCTGTTTGCAGCATTTGTGGCTTGTTTTCAGGCAATAAAGATGAAGCAGTGTGGATGGGTGGCTGGACACAGCCTTGACAAACAACGTCTGTCTAAACCTTCTTCCCGTAGTGCGTATTAATCACAAGTATTGATTAGAAAATGTTTTTTTAAATGATGTGGGATGGATCACTTATGTGGGGGGAATATGAATTGCTTTACTTGTTCAGTCTGGCAGCGAGGGAAAAATATGTCATTTATGGACTTTTCCTTTTGTTTTAGTAGTTTCAAAATCTGGAAATGTTTTAAAATGTACACTAAACATGGTCAGAAACCTACTGTATATTGTCTTGAACTGCGTATTTAGCCGAATTTTCATTTTGCTTTCATGTTCAGGTGTCAGTCAGCAGACTCGGTTAAATCCGTAGGATGTGTTATTTCCTGCTGCGCGACAGCTCACATCAACCGTAGTAAGTTCCTGTTTCAGTTTGACTTATTCTGTTGCATTTGTCCAGACATGTTTATGAAATTTCACAAAACAACAATTTCCTCTTTGATTTTGTGATTCCAGTCACCTCGGTCTGTACAAGAGTAAGTGTTGTCACTTATTTTACTGTTCTTGTCACTGCTGTAGATTTGAAAGCGGCTGAAGACTAAATGAATGACAGAACCAGTCAGTTAAATGGCCACCGGCTTGTAGAGGTTTGTGTTCTCCTGCTTGTCTTGTAATTTCTACTAGTTGGACGTGTATTTAATTCAGCAACAGTAACCTTTTGCTGAATTAATCCTCTTGCAGAAGTTGTGTTTTCCTGTACATTCTGAACAACACTGGAGCAAGTAGAGGTCTGATGCCTAAGTTGTACCCAGATTCATTGCATCACCTTGTTGCTCATGATGTCCCACTTTGATAAGGTTTTGTCATAGCCTCTGTGGGATCTTAGTAGTCTGGTTTTTCATAAGCAGCCTTATTTCCAGTCTGAAATGTTTACCATACAGTGTTGGTATTTGGGACTTCTGGTACAGGTCTTAAATTATTTTTAATTTATTGTTTTGGATTCATATTATCTGCTGTGCAGTTACATTTTTATTCTGTAAAGCACAAAAAAGCATGTTGTATACTACATCGGCTGGCTGATATTATTGGCACATACATTATGTCGGCTTTCCATCACAGATGTAGGTACATATGTACATTTTTCCTACAGAGCACATTTGTCATCTGTAAAATATCATGTGCAAAGAAACATTTTGTTCCATGACTACATGGAAATAACGTTTGAGGAATACTTTACTATTAAAAGCATTACTGTGGATGTACAATGTAAAGTCGATCATATCTACATAATTGATCTACACAATCGCAGCCGACTACGGACTTGCATATATAAAGTACCATGAAACATCCAGGAAAATACAAATATGTACATTTTCCTGCTTGAATAATTCAATTATAAACAGAAACGTTTACATTCTCTACACACCCAATTAAGGAACATAAAGTGCCTTATTAGAAAACAATCTAGTGATATGTGCTCCATGAGAATCATTTAAATGATCAACAAAATACAGTAAAATGCACACTTTTAAATTCAGATATTAGGTGTAAATCAGCGCTCTGAGGGTCTAACTGTTGATTCAAACAGAGCTACGACTGAGTTTTAAATGAGAAAACACACTGCTGTACGGGAAGTCTTTCACATTTTGCCTGAACCTTTAAATTAAATGAGATCATGTGAATCATGAATCATTGATACCTGTTTCAAACATAGAATCAGTTGGGCTGTAGTAAATACACTACAGCGACCATCATTTCTTACACCTGATTCAGGGAATTATGTGTTGTGGTGTTTGAATTACAAACTGAACAGAGGGCAGTTTATTGAACAGTTTCACTTGGATCATTCGTAGTCTGTTAATGCTGCAATTGTAGCTTATTATATAGTGACGGGCTGGAAAGAAAAAGCTAAGTGGTCTCTTTATGTAAGTCCTTGACAAGTCAGACTCGAAGCATATTTTCTGCACGTTGTAGAGACCCTGAAATGCCTTTTCCTTTCAGTGACCAGGCCAGTTTGATGGAGCATTATCGTAGATTTTGCAGCTCAGCATACTTATTATCAGTAGCTCTTATGTTTGCAGAGAGATACTTGTGTTGAATGTGCTCTTGTCAAGAGGTGTTTGATTGACAGGCACCTGTGTGCTCCACGGACCCTCTGGCCTATTTCCCATGTCTGTTGACAGACAAGAGTGGGTCAGGGTCTGTGTCCGAGAGGGTTTCATTTAGTGCCAGCTCTCCTCGTTCACTCAGCTTTTTTTATCCTTCTCTTCCTGTTAGATCATTTTTCTCTGTCGCTTTATATAAACTATGAGATTATGGACGTATAAACACCATAATAAGATTGATTTTGTTTAACGTCTAGTATGTTAACATGTCTCTCAAGATCGGAGCGTATATAGGTCAAGAGGTGGAGCCTCTTGCAGGATCACAAGGAAACCCTCATCCACTACAGGGGAGAAGTGAAATACCACATGGAGCCAGCAGCCAGATAAACATGGCGATGAATGCCAAAGAGGCGTACGGAGCTAAAATTAAGTGGCCGACATTCGCCCCGACTATGTGTGACATAAGTTGAGGTGTCTGCGAAAGAAATAATCCTGGACAGCGGTTTGTGCTGTTAAAAGGAGAAGTCCTTGCCAACATTCATACAGTTCAAACTGCAGTGAACCATTTGGCTTTGATCAGCGCCGTGCGCTCGGGTTTCACATGCAGGGGAACCGAGTCGTCGCCCGAGGCCCAGCTCCCAGACACCTTTTCCTAGAAGCCATTGTATGATGGCGAAAGAGGTAATAATAAATGGCTGTGCCTATGAGGGCAGGCCAGCTTCCCTCTCCACATGGGTCTGTTTCTCTTGGCCTCAGGCTCCTCGGCCCAGTCGCACCCAATGTTTGTGTGTTTGGTCTCATCCACTTCTTTGCTGCTGCGGCGTTTCCCTCTCCAAGGCCTCTTAAGCCCAACTTTCACATTAGTTTCTTCATCTATGGTTCCTGCCAGCGTGTAAATCCTCCTTTCAACGGACAAGGTTTCAACCTTGTATCAGGCTTTTTTAGTTTTCATTCACTGCAGCCACTTTCAATTCATTGAAGTGGATACCTGTAAATTCACTGTGCCTCATCTACATTTATGATAATGTATTAGAACTGTATGAGGCATCAGACCCCGCTGCAGTCCAACCTGAGTCGGTGTCTCTGTGCCTGTCGAGCTTCCAGCCGAGCGCCGTTGTTTGCTTGTTTTATTTGCAGAAAGAATAATGTAAGGAATGCACTCACTTGCCACTGGCGCCGGTATCACAGCATCGCGGCTGCTGTTCTTCCAAGACTGCCTCTCTTCAGCTGATTTAATGTGAGGAACATGACTCCAGTCCGAAGCACAGTCTGAGCCCGGCATCACATGGTGTGGACGCTGAAGTCCAACCTTATCTCGAGCCAGCCGGCTATGGCTACAAAATGAGTCTAATCTAATGATTCAATGGACAGTCAGCCCTGCATTACTGGTTTTTATATCTTATTCGAGGAGCATTTATATGTATGCAGTATTTTGAAGGAAACTTTTTGCACTGAGTACATGTCTGTAATCATTATACAAGAACTGCAAAATCAATGAAGACATTTATCACTGTCACTATGGGCACTTTGGCAATGTCGATGGCTGCAACTGAGGTTTATTTTCTTGATCAATTCATCTACTGATTCATTTTTTTTGTCTATGTCAGGAAAATCCCACAGCCCTTGGAGTGATGTCTTCAAACTGCTTGTTTTGTTCAACAAAAAGTCCAAAACCCAAAGATATTCAACTTACAGTGATATCATACAGAAAAAGCAGCAAATTATCATATTTGAGCAGCTGGAACCAGCATGTTTTGGAGATTGAAGACATATGTTTGCTTGAATGACTGAAACGATTAATAGATTTATTTAAATGTATTCAAGTTCATTTTCTGTTGCTGGACAAATCAATTAATTGACTTTTTAGCTCAGGATTTCAGCTCCAATGGCTACTGCATGAGCATCATACATGTGAACACAATGATGAAACATCCTCCTCTTGTACTGCAACAACAAAACCGCTCGAGGTTTTTGCTTTTCTCGTCAGAAAACCGACCGTCTCCCTCCTCTCTGTGCTGGTTTCTGCAGGTGATGGTGAACGGTGAGAAGGAGCGAGTGTCGCTGCTGTTCATGAAGGCTCTGGTCAGCAGGGGGAGCGTGGACGCCGTGTCCCAGCAGATGGCCTCTCACCCTCAGTACTTGGAGAGCTTCCTGCGCACACAGCACTACATCCTGCACATGGACGGCCCCCTGCCGCTGCCGTACCGCCATTACATCGCCATCATGGTCAGTGACCAAGCTGTTCTGTACATGTAGATAAACAAACACAAGGAAGCTGATACCTCTTTACCAGGGATCATACTAGTATTATTCAAAATGAAAGAATAACAAGCTCCTAACGTTTGAGTTGGTCATCTTCCCGTATCTGTCTGCTCAAGTTCCTCTCCCCGTGACTTTCAGGCTGCGGCGCGACATCACTGCAACTACCTGGTGTACCTGCACTCAGCCCAGTTCCTGAGGGTGGGCGGGGACCCGCTGTGGTTGCAGGGTTTGGAGGCAGCGCCCCCTCGCCTTCGTCTCCTCGACCACATCAACAAGGTGCTGGCCCACCAACCCTGGCTCACCGCCTGCTCACACATCCAGGTACACCAAAGCAAAACACTGACAAACAAAACAAAATGCACATAAACCATAACAAGACAGTATTAAATGATGATGATGAAACACCGAATTATTTATATCTTTGGAGCACTCGGGATGCAAACTGGCAAGTATAAAGAGCCTTAAAATCATGTCTGACCCCGAGCTCTTGTCTCTCCAGACGCTGCTAAAGTCGGGCGAGCAGTGCTGGTCGCTGGCTGAGCTGGTGCAGGCGGTGGTGATCCTGGCCCACTGCCACTCCCTCTGCAGCTTTGTGTTTGGATGCGACACAGACTCAGACTTTGTCCCTCTCTCCAAGACTCCCAACGGTACCCCGCCGACCTTCTGCCCCTTCGATGCTGCCAACGGCAACACCAACGTGCCTCAGTCGCTCGCCACTCCCTCCGAACACATAGCACGAAGACGGGTAAAAAATCAGACTTGTATTTTCTTCACATATAAGAGAATTGCAAAGCGGAATACAGTCAGTTTGCAAAAATATTCCCCTCGCCTTCACTTTTAAACATTTGTAACGCTAAGAAACCGTCCAATGACATTTGCTTTGGTTCTCTTTTTTCTGCAAGTGGAAAATGTGCTGTGGAAATAGATATGATGGTTTAAGTTTCATGTGATACTATTTGAATTAGTTTCCCTTGCGTCATTTGAAATAAACTGGGGCGACATACATATAAGAATAAAATAACATTTTATAAAGGTTATACTGTAGGGCTGCATGCAACTAACGATTAATTTAATTTCACTTGTTAATTTGTAGAATAATTTTTTACAATTATTCAATTATTCTTCAAATTGCATGTTTTGTCCGACCAACTGTCTGAAACCCAAAGATGCTCAATTTTCAATGATATAAAACAGAGAAAAGCAGCAAATTGTCTTTTTGTGTGATAAATGACTTCAATGGTTAATCAATTACAGAAATGGTTGTCGGTTAATTTTCTGTCCGTTATCTAATCAGTTAAAAGACTAATCGTTTCAGCATGATTATAAAATATTTTACAGGATTTCTTATGAACATTTCAGAAGGATTTTTGCTTGAGAAGTTATGTAGATACAGTATACATGATCTCTTATGTAAAAGATTAAAATAAACCATGATTCATAGTGTGAAATAGATGGTTCAGTCAGTCCAAGCATGTGTTTCTCTGCTAACTGATATAGCATCACTTTGAATGAAAAGAGCTCTTTGTGTAATTATGAGATGAAGTGGGAGATGCATTTTCTGATGATAAATGTGTGAGTGGTCGTCCCGATAGCCGTAGGTTGTGTCTATTCCTTGTAAGATACTTCAAATTTAAGTTTTTATGGTGTTTGTGTCGACAGTCTCTGGATTCCAGCTGTGACATGGTTTGTCTCAAGGAGCGGATTCAGAAGTCCCAGGAGGAGCGCGAGAAGAGAGAAGAGCGTCTGCTGCAGACACAAACACTCCAGCAAACAGGTAACGTACATCTGCAGATGAATACACAAACAAAGATAACGCTGCTCAGATGTTCCCACTCACTTCTGATGGTTATCTTGAGCGTTACATTTTAGGTCACACTGTGAAACTTGAGCAATCGCCACTCATCATCAGCCGCACTCATTGACGCACTCTCTGCTTCCCCTCCGTCTCCTTTGCTTTCGTCGTCTCTTTTTTTTTAGATATGGAGGAAGAGGAGGAGATGATGTGCTTCACAGACCCGACGCGTTTTATCACGGACCCCGACTTATGCTATCAGGAGTTTGCTCGTAGGGAGGAGGACCACTTTCAAGTATTTAGAGTTCAGGTGAGGATGTTACATTCGTCAATGTGTCAGTAGGCAGACGGTGTTATCTGTTAACTTTGTCGGTGTGGTATGGCCCTTTATGCTGTGGCCACAGGAACTACCGATTGGCTGGCTGGTGTCTGTTAAACACATCAAACATCCAGTGGCTTAACACAGTTTTATATCAATTGATGTCTGCAGCCTGTAACCAAACCAGTACTTTACAATACGGTATGCTTTATGATTTGAATTTAATAGCAGTTTATCTACAAACACTTACCAAGTTTGGTATTTCAACGGCCCATTTCCAAACTGTATCACAGTCAGAAGCAGGTTGAGTGCATTTTCCAGGTCGTCAGTGATCAAATTATGATGTAAATATGGTGACAGAGCCGGTGTATCAATACTGGTTTTGAATTTTTAACACATTAGTTTGTCTCACAAACCCAAATAAGTTCCTCGAGAGAAAATGACAAATAATGGTGAAAGCTGAAGTTTCCTTATTCACTCATGTATTTGCAAATTTGTGTTTAGATCTAAATAAAAAAGTACATATAGCTGGTTAACTGAATTAGGTTTAACATGTACTTCTTTCATGTTACATCCATTTATGTTGAGAACACAGCGATTTTAGAGCTTGACTTGTTTTTTTTAGGCTTACTCTGCATCTACAATATAATTAAAAAATGGGGACAAAACATGCCGTGCTATATTCAGTAGTTTAGCCATTAAAGTTATGCCATACTGTAGCGCACTGGTTCCCAACCTGGGGGTCACAAATCTCGCAAGGGGGTCACAAGATAAACCTCACATAAAGGATTAAGAGGATTGGAAAGCTGAACAAACATTTCTGTTACACAAAATTATGTTCATTTTTTTCTTTCCTTTAATCTTTGTGTTTTTTGGTGAACATTTCACTGCTTCAGGCTTTCTAAAATCCATTCAAATAGGTCTTTGTTTGAACTGATCACAAACAGTAGACGTATAGGGAGGGCTGGGAACCACTGCTGAACTTTAATATTTGATGATCTCGATGAACTAATCAAAACCATTCTGACTTTGAGCGTGTGTGGTGCATTTTCTCTCCAGGACTATTCATGGGAGGACCACGGCTTCTCCTTAGTCAACAGGTTGTATTCGGACATCGGCCACCTCCTGGACGACCGATTCAGGAGTGTGACCACCCTCCCCTCGATGCACAGCCCCGACCTGAAGAGAGCCATCTGGAATTACATCCATTGTGTGTTAGGAATACGGTGAGAAAACATCCTTTTTTGACTCGTACAGAAGCCCCACGTTTCTTTGTGTTCGGTAGATAATTAAATGTTTGTGGTTCCAGGTATGATGATTATGATTACGGAGAAGTGAACCAGTTGCTGGAGCGGGATTTGAAGCTGTTCATCAAGTCTGTGGCCTGTTTTCCCGATGCCACCAAAACTCCAGTGTGTCCGCTGAGTTTGGCTCCTCTTAAAACTTCAGAACGGGTAAGAAGACCTTCACTGTTTACTTTCCGTCAGTCTATCCTCTTTTTGCACTCGGTGTGAATCACTTTTTCATCCTCTTTCTCTCAGATACACGTTAATTTACTAATCATGGAGGCCCGGCTGCAGGCTGAGCTGCTATACGCTCTGAGAGCCATCACTCAGTACATGATTGCCTAAGTGCTCGGAGAGGCACAAAGGTAGAACTCTCCGCCGGTACAGAGAGACCCCCGAGACGCGAGGATAAAGAAATCTCAACAGCAGACGGCGAAGTGGGACGAGAGCGGCACTTTTAAGGACACGGCTCCATCGTTTTGCCTCATCAATGCGCTTTTCTTTCTCTCCGATTTGATGTATTTATACCATAATGTGCCACGCCCCCCTCCTCCTGCAAGTCCTCCTGTTGTGAAGTCCTCTTATCAAACATCTCGGCTCTCAAACGTTATGTGCAATTATTACTAGACTTGTTTTAATTTTTACCTGTTTGTTTTTGGTTTCCAGCTCAGTCTGTGAGAAACTGCTTGTTTGTAGCAGTGTGTTACAGTGGCCATAGTTTGATCAGACTCCTTTTGTATTAACTATGCTTTCCCCCCCAAAAAAAAAATTATCTTTTTGTACAAGTTGAATGTTAATGGGAGACCAGGGCCTCTGTTATTTTTTGGACAATCCTTGTCAGTGTTGGAGGACATTAACTGGACCGCGAAGGACGACCGTTTTGCTCTCCCTAACATTTTGTATTAATGCTGGTCAAGAACAAACAGTGACACTGCTGGAAGTTATCACATCACTATAGTTTCTTTTAATAAGCACTTTTTTAAACTTTATATATTTATAATGCAAGGTAGCTCGTTAGTAGACATTGAGACGCACAGCGTGTGTGGGTCTGACGCCTTTCTTCTCCACTGTACGACGTGTAACGGAGATTTTTAGACTGTTTGTCTTCAAACTTTCAGACTTTGCTTTTGTTCTCCGCCGCAGATTTTCGGAGTGAAGTAAAGTGATCCGAGATATTTCAGTGAATTATTGCTCTTATTGTTACTTTCAGTGCACGCAGAAGGATTTTGAAGGTAATGACGTTTTCAAAACACACAATTTACACTTGATAAGAAAATTACACTTAAGAGGTCAGTGAGCTGTTTCCTACAGTGAAGATTAAGCTGAGCCATTCGCTTGATGATTGTTGTTTTTTTTTACTGACGTGCTTCAGAAGTGATCAAATCAGAGACTGAATTTCAGACCAAAAGTCATTAAAAAAAACAACTGTAAAGAGATGAATTGGATAGATGAAAAATACCCAGTCTGCACTTGTCATGAGTTGAAGTTGAGTTCAGATTTTTGCTCAAAGCTTTGTGTTAAAGCTTTCTGATTATCAAGTCAAAATCCACGGTACAATTTGCAAAGCAGAACAATGTGCGAACTAGTTGTTAAAACACTTGTATCTTGTTTTCTGTCTTTTTTTTATTTTTATAGTTTTTGTAAACTATAGAGTACTTTTTTGTTAAGTTTCTGGGTGTGACGGTAGGACCTGCTTGTTGTGTGCTGCAGCCTGAGTAGACGTAGAGGTGTGACAGACTGTTTAGAGTTAGTAACCGCAGGATGTAGAAAAGAAACAAGTGCATATCGAGCATATAAAGCAAAAGCGCTGTTAAACACAGGTGCCTTCAGGCTAAAACTGGAGTGCTGCTGAAGCGGAGGGATGTGACTACTGGTGGCTGAATGTGGGCTTTTGGTTGCAGCTTACACCCCCAAAAGACAAGTTTAAAACTTGTCTTTTCCCGCATGAATGGGAACAGTTTTTTTCTTGGTGTTCAGCGTTTCTGATAAATATTGCGGCTGTGAACGCCCGTGTTTTCTATCAGACACCTTCTAAGAGCCCCAGCAACTCAGCAAAGAGCCTTTGACACAGATGGATGTTAAAAATGTTCAACTTGAGCAGATAAAAAAAAAGACAATTATCTTAAAAATAAATAAATAAATAAATAAATAAAAAAAAGAGAACAAGTGATAGGCAAAAAAATGTTTTTTGAAAATGTGAAGAAATGTTTTCTATAAAGACGCTCTATGAAAATAACTTCTGTCTACTGTTTTACTTTCTTCTACAGGAGATACCTTAAAGGACCAGTGTGTAACATTTCAGAGGATCTATTAGCAGAAATGGAATATAATACTCATAACTATGTTTTTTTTTTAGTGTATAATCACCTGAAAATAAGAATCGTTGTGTTTTAGTTAGCTTAGAATGAGCACTTAATATCTACATAGGGAGCGGGTCCTCTTCAAGGAGTCCGCCATGTTGTGCAAAACCGTGGTGAACGGCGTTACCAAGGTTTTGCACTCGTCGGCTCACTTTACCTCAGTCTTGGAAAGGGAGGAGTGAGCGGAGGGGTACTCAGTTGGTTGTAATCTACAAACACACCACTAGATGCCGCCAAATCCTACACACTGTACCTTTAAACAAACATACCAGTGTTTTTGCCCGTTTTTGTCCATTTACTAAATAACAAACCTTATATTATGACCAAACATTTTTATTAAGCCATCCCTCAGTTTTTAGACTGACTTTGTACCTTCCAGGCAGCCATTTTCAATCATTTGACTACATGGAAATCCACCTGTGGGTGTTATTTGAATACAGTGAACTAATCCATCCCAGTGCAACACTTTAACTGTTGTCAGACCATTGTAGTTATATTGCCAAAAATCACAAATCATTATTTTGCCTTACAAGATACCTAAAACAGTGATAGGTAGTATGTAAAAATACATGTGATTTCTTGTAAAGCCAAAATGAGGGAAACATTAAATATTTCAAAAGTGCAGTTCACTTATATATTTTCATTTGAGAAAAAAAAAAATTAAATAATTTAAGGTCTATTTATTGGCATATTCTAAAGCTTTTAACCACATCACAGTCGTTCTGTCTGCTGATGAAGACTGAGACATGCAGTTGAAAACAAATGGTAAAAGCCAGTAAATGATTTTGATCAAACTACTTTTTCCAAGATTAAGAATGAACTTTACGACTCCACTTTTTAAAATATTATTTTATTATTATTATATGTTATTAACCAGCAGTATTTTATACAGTACGTTATATATCTGCTACTACAGTAGGTAGTTGTATAACTGGACCACACTGTCCCCTAGTGGCAGACGTGCAGAACTGAACACAGTCTGACTTAAAAGAAACATCACAAGTGTAACTTTGCAGCAAAAACTCAGACAAAGTGGGTTAAACAGTTTATTGAATTTATTTCTGCTGTTCAGAACTGTTTGTCATCTCTGGCTGACTTTACAATGTGTAAAGAAAGAAAAAGACTGAGGTGGGGGGGGGGGATAAGAACTATCAACATTAATCAAAAATCATAAACATAATTGGCGTATGCACAACTCATCATTCCCTGTCCACCCCACCCTCCCCTATGGAAGAAAAACCCTCGCCGAATACTAAAATGTTGTATCAAATGGGGCAATTTTAAATGTCAAAACAAAACATACAGGGACTAACTGCTACTTAAAGAAAACTGAAGAACAAAATATGTAGATAATTATTACATAGAGGGGGAGATACAAGGGGAGTAATAACACCACACCTGCCCATCTTTTTTTGAGGAGGCAACAGTAAACTAGAGACATCAAACCAACCACGGCTCCTTTTACATGCTGCAGTCTGTCCTTTCAACTGTTAATAACATTTCCAACATTAGTTCAGGAAAACGGGGGGGAGTTTTTTTTGCTTATACAACTTTCTAAAATAATTACATGTTATGATTAAAATTAACAAGAAAATCATGCAGTTTGAACAAGCTGGTCTTCTGTTTCCAGATCTATTTAATGACCCGTTCAAGGGGAGGGGGGGGGGGTTATCATATATATAAAAACATAAAAACAAAGAGGGGGAAGGACTGTTGTGGTAACTTCTAACATAACACCAGATCATTGTGCTGTATACAGAATATTCAAAAGGCCCTGATATGCACCCATTGCATCATGGCGTACTGCAGGATACGTCACAAATGACATCTAGCACCATTCAAACAGTAAAAAAAAAAAAAAAAGCATTTGTGGAACAAAAAAGAGAGTGCTTTATACAAATCAGAGGCTAACGTATTCACATAGCTACAGTAAAATGATGAAACTGCAGGGATGTTATTTCTGAATCACGAAAAACGTCATAAACAAATGTAATTAAATACAAACACAAAACACAAAATTTTTAAGGGGGAAGATGACAAAATAATCGTGCTACAGAGTAAAGTCATGCTATAGTGTTTTAAATATTGGCAGTCAAAATAAAACCCGAGGGATAGAATAGTACTGATATACATGGCTGGAGAGCTCGAATGCATTTCTCTATAAAAGGGAGGTCAAATTTGAGGTCAACTCTTTTAAAGACAGAAACTCCTCCAGAAAAAAACAAAACAAAGACGTGGCGTGTTGGTTTTCCAGTCTGTTGTAACAGAGAAAATGTGTTAAATAAATATTTGTTTTGCTATTTTCACGTCATCCGATCACGCTTGTTTTCCTGTTTTTCTTCTGAGCGACCCTGAGAGGTAACGGTTGTCTCGTTTTGAGATGACAATTCGGCGGCATGTTGAAAAGCGGGATGATAAAGGTTTTCCTTTTCGTCGTGCCACTCTCTTTTTTTTTTAATACTTGGATTCACAATTAATGCAGAAAATAATGAGGCAGATCACTGGGAATTTGAGTTAAAATGGTCAAGTGCTGATGCCTCACTCGACTCTCAGATTTCACGTTACAGGCTTCTTTTGCAAAGCTTATGTACACCGAGATACTGTGTCAGGCCCAAGCGCTCCCTAAATGCCATGCAAATGCAAATATTAGTGTTCCTTTGGTTATGTAAAAAAATCTACATGCGTCTCATCCTTTACAAAAATAAAAGTATAGAAAAATTACCGTTAAAAATGATGAGAATGCTTCCTCCAATGTAAAAAAAAAACTTGTCATTAGTAATATATTCATATGTATTAATATCTCATTTATTACCTCCATCTAAATTGTATATTAAAACTATAATCAAATATATTCTTTTTTTGTACTTCTCACACTGAATTAATTTCTTGAATGATCATTAAAGTGTGAGAATATTCTGACATGAAGCCCCCCCCCTCAACCCTCCCCGACAAAATATATCAGGAAAATGTTAAATAACAAAACCCTTCAAGAAGTGATTTTTCAAATTTCCTTCAAGATTTCATTTAGTTCTCCTGATAAATCTGCATAGCGTGTCATTGTGTACATGTGCAACGTGTACTTTACATGTTTTACAGGATTTAAACTCTTTTAATGAAATGGTATAACCTCATGTGAGTCCTAGTTTGGGGTCCCTGTGTCGCAGGGAACCTAAGTGCTTTGAAAATGCACAGGCTCGATGAAAACAAAAAGGAAGAGGAATCAGGTAGACCGTTTGACAGTGGAGGCATACTGCTGTCTAAAAAACTATATAATACTTGGCCAACCAATCACTTGTTGGCAAATAAATTTACCCTTGAATGCCCCGTGTATAAATTCACAAATCACATTTCTTCATTTTGTTAGTTTAACTGCACATCAGGGATTTAAAAAAACAAAACACCCTCTAACTGACATCTACCATAACACACTGGATTGAAGTCAAAAATGCCAAACTGCAAATACAGACCCTCTTTTTAACTGTTGATCACCAAATTTCATTGGAGAGAAAAATGCATTCTTTTTTCTTCCTCTAAAGTGAGAAATTTAAAATCGTACATATAATCGTAGTCCGTAATGGGGTGAGATGTGTAGCCTATATCGAACGTTATACCTCCAGTCGTCCAGTCTTTTTTTTATCTTCCACCTGTTCACAACACAGTCACAATCCGACTCCTGTGATGAAGCTCTTTCACGGTGCAGCAGAGTAGCTGCACCTCAAACAGCATCCGGTCTGGCAGTTCATGCTAGTGTCATTGGAAAACTGGCCATTTCTCCAAAAACGCACCGTCTTATTGAGTCTTCAATACCAACGCCATCGAGTACCGTATCCACCCTAAAGCTATTCTGGTGTAACTGAAATATAAACTCCCGGCAGAGGGAGTTAATGATTTGTCTTTCACTCTTAAAAACACCATGTCACACACGTCTTTTTAAAATCATCAGTTCGGATTAGAAGAAAAAAAACGTCTAGCAGCCAAATCGTTGCAAGTGTTATATATTTTTTAAAAAAGGGAGAAATATTGTGCATAGTAGCCTGAAGCTCCTCCCTGTCCTCCGCATGTCTTGGCACATGACACACGGGTGAGGTCTGGTCTTTAAAGTCCCAACGAAGCATCTCATGTGAAAATAGTATCTTCGGCCAGCAGGGAGGAGAGACGCGCCGCTCGTTCTGTTGTTCTGTGAGGTTATCTTGATTGGAGATCAGTTCCTGCCAGACGACGTGATAAAACGGTCATTCCTGTTGATTGGCTCATAAATCAGATTATGTACCAATATTGTAATAGTTTTGACTTTTCAATTTTATTTTAGTTTCGATTTAGTTAGTTTTCAGAGTGTGTTTGCTAGTTTTAGTTTAGTCTTAATTAGTTTTCAGAGTGTTTGCTAGTTTTAGTTAGTTTTCAGTGTTTGCTAGTTTAAGTTTAGTTTTAGTTTGTTTTCAGAGTGTTTGTTAGTTTTAGTTTAGTTTAGTTCGTTTTCAGAGTGTATTTGCTAGTTTTAGTTAGTTTTCAGAGTGTATTTGCTAGTTTTAGATAGTTTTCAGAGTGTTTGCTAGTTTTAGTTTGGATTCAGTTTTTCAGAAAAGTTTAGTTTTAGTTTATATGTATTTAGTTTTAGTGTGTTGTTGTTGTTTGAGCCAGCTATGTCTCAGAAGTATGTAGCTACATACATGCAAAATACATGGTTGGAGAACTGTGTAGGAATGGCCATAATGTTTAATGTTTAATGTTTAATCTTTGCGCTATTTTAGTGAAGCAATTGTGGCATATCGCCATCTCCGGGAATATCAAGTCTGTTCAGTTTCTTTGGTTCAATGTCACGAGAGTTGATGGAAATTAATGCTCTCTCCTTTTTTCAGTAGTGACATATTATAGCTAAAAAAAAAAAATTTTATTAGTTTTTATCCAGGCAATATAGTTTTAGTTTAGTTTTTACTTTAGTTCCAGTTTACTACAAATATCTTTCACTGCTTATTCTAGTTTTAGTTTACTATAATAACCTTGCCATGTATGTGATGTACTTAAAATCATCTATCGACTCAATCACTGTAAATCAAATCAGCAGAAAACTAATCTTTTGATAATCGCTTTAGGGCTGCAACTATTAAATATTAATTGTTCGACTAATCAAGACATTTTTTGGCCTAAAAATTGTCATAAAACTATGAAAGTGCTCATCACAATTTTCCCAACACGATATCGTCAAACATCAGTCAAAAGCCCAAATATATTCAATTTACAATTATATAAAAGAGACAAAAAGTAAATCCTCTCATTTGAGAAGCTGAAAATTGCAGTTTTATGCAATTATAGTTTTATGTTGTTTCATCCGTTTTTATCGCTTGTCTTGATATGTATTCTGCGTCGATTGTTTTGAGTTGTTTTTACTTATTTACTTGTACTTTTATGTTGCACACGGCTAAAGAACCGCTAAACAGATTTTCACTGTTCTCAGCACAATGACAATAAAGATCTCTTCTATTCTAACCGTTTATCGAGCCAAAATGCCAAAAACATTTTCTGGTTCCAGCTTCTCAAAAGTGACGAATTGCTGATTTTCTCTGTTTTATTTATCTGTAAATTGAATATCTTTGTGTAAACAAGATATCTGAAACTTCTGATGCGCGTTTGTTAATAATATAATTTTCTGACATTTCATAGACTAAACAATTTATGAAATTATCTGAAGAAACTTGTTTGAGTGTGTTTGTGTGATGAAAGAAGAGCGATCGGCGTACCTGGCTAACTCTGCGTGGTCAGCTGAGGAATTAGCTGGGCACCCAGCCAACGGAGCCCTGTGTGGTGGCCGGGCCGGCGTAGACTTGGCCTCCAGGCAGTATGGGGTCAAAGTTGTCGAAGTCGAGGCCGTCTCCGTCCATGAGGTCACTGTTGATGATGTAGTCCACGTCACAATCCAGGTTTTCAGTGAACATGTCAATGTCCAAGTCTGTGGGCAGTCTGTCCTGACCGGTCGGGAAGCAGGACGGAGCTCCGAACTGACTCATCCCCAGCAGGCTTAAGCCGGGATTGGCTGAGACGACGGGCCCTCCGTGATGAGAGCCCACCGCTGGCACCGCGGCATGCTGGGCTTTGAGGCCAGAGAGCTGTGACGGGTCCTGAGACATACCTGAGAGGATCATCCCCAACCCCATCTGAGAGTGATGCTGGTGTTGTTGTTGTTGTTGTTGTTGTGGCTGCTGCTGCTGCTGCTGCTGCTGCTGCTGCTGGTGGTGGTGAAGGTGACGCTGCTGCATCTGAGGCTGCAGCGCCATGGGGGCCACCGTGTTCGGCTCCAGCCCTTTACCCAACAGCAGCTGGTTGGGTTTGGGCCTGACGCCCACCACGGGTGTGCCCAGGCCCATCAGGCCCACCCCTCCAGGGCTGGGCATGAGGGGATCCACCTGGGTCATCATGACATCGCTGGGAGGAGGGGAGTCGGAGGTGAGCAGCGCCTCCAGGCTGGAAGGCACGTGGGTGCTGTAATGGCCGCCGCCGCCACGAGAGCCGGAGCCGGACATGGGGTTGAAGAGGGAGTTGCTGAAGGTCGACGGCTCTTTGCTGCTCGGTCCGCACTGAGAGACGGAGGCCTGGGTCCCGGTGTGAGTGGGGGCCTGTGGGAGGCTGGATGATTGCAGCGGATGGAAGGAGGAGAAGCTGGAGCCACGGGGCAGCAGGGTGGAGGCGGAGGGCAGCGGAGTGGGAGGTGCCGGTGGGGCTGTACTGGGACTGGCCCCTCCCTGCTGCCCGGTCATCAATGTGAGGCCGTCGATCAGATCCAGCTCCTCCATGAGGGTCTCGGTGAGGGTGGGGGTCAAGCTGCTGGCGGCATATCTTCCCAGCAGTCCGTCCTCGGGCAGGTTATCATCGTCCTCCTGTCCAGGAGCGATGGGGGACAGGCGTCCGCTCAGAGTGCTGGCATTAGAGCTTGTGCGCGGGCGGAAGGTGGTCCACATGTCGCTGTCGTCCAGGCTGCCGCGGGACGAGGGGCTGCCGCTGTTAACCCCCCACTTGGGAAACTGCTGGGACGAATTGGGGCTGTCCGCGCCCGCCGAACCTGTGCTGCCGTCGCCCTGCAGCGCCCCTCCAGCGCCGCCCAGGCCGGCCGCTCCCGCCTGCTTCTTGGTCTGCTTGGCCCTCATGCGGCTCTTCAGCAGTTTGCTGCTGTTGTCCATGGAGGCGGCCCGGCGGCGAGGAGCTTTCCCGGTCTTCCCTCCTTCCGGGTTGAGCATCCACCAGGAGCTCTTGCCTGTCGATTCATTGTGAACCCTCAAGAACTTGTTGTGGAGTGATAAATTGTGGCGAATTGAATTCTGAAAACAGAAAGAAAGAGAACAGGAAATTATGAAAAATGTACTTTGTTCTACTATTAAGAGTGGGCTTCCTTTCATTTAACATTGTTTCATTTGCAGATTAATACTAGTAAATATACTTGGGGCTGGGCAATATATTGATATTATATCGATATTGTGATATGAGACTGGCTGTCATCTTAGATTTTGGATATCGTAATATCGCGATATGACATAAGTGTTGTCTTTTCCTGGTTTTAAAGGCTACATTACAATAAAGTGATGTCATTTTCTGAACTTATCAGACTAATCTAGCTGTTCTATTATCGATATCGAGGTATTTGGTCAAAAATATTGTGATATTTGATTTTCTCCATATCTAAAGCATGACACACCTGGAAATAAATAAACAATAAGACAATTAAGTGCTGGCAGAGTATATAAATGAATATCTGCTGAAAATGAGCAGTAAGACGGCTCGTCTTGATGCAGTAAAATATGAAGAACATCAAAGAAAACATTTAAGGAGGCAATTTTCATACCTAAAAAATAAAAAATGTTATATAGTTTGATATTGGGATATGTTATACTGTATATGTTCCACGGTTCAATGATCTCTATTTGTCATTTGTCAATTCCAGCAAAGCAGTCATTTGCGATGAAAATCTTCGGTGTCAGGTTTCTTCAACAATGCTCATAAAATATATATGTACAAAAGGGGAAATCAGGCAAATAAATGTCAAAGAAAAATGATAATCTAAAGCATAAAATAGTGCAGTTAAAATATAGCGCTTAAATATAACCATAAGGCAATATAAAATAGTAAAATGTAAATTTGTAATTTTGTTGAAGATAGTATTTCAGATGGGAAAACTGAATGTAAACAGGATGTAGTATGTAATACTGAGAAGTATTACAATATATACACAGAGGTGTATACAGGAATGTATATGTAATAATGAGAAGTACTAAAATATATCTACAGAGGTGTAGACAGGAATGTATATATAATAATGAGAAGTACAAAAAATATATATACAGAGGTGTAAACAGGAATGTAGTATGTAATAATGAGAAGTACTACAATATATACAGAGGTGTAGACAGGAATGTATATGTAATAATGAGAAGTACTACAATATATACAGAGGTGCAGACAGGAATGTAGTATGTATAGAGAAGTTCCTCTGGTTGCTCTACATTTTTTCCATATTTCCCAGCCCATAGAAGTAGATGGTTATCTGCAAACCACTGTTTCTACGATGTAACATGAATCATAAAGCTATAAATCTATGACTTATTGCACTTAAAGCATTGTAGTCCACCTAAACATGCACACCACCCATGTACTCACCTTCCAGCCGGCTGAGCTGTTGCTGTCTCCTTTGTCTCTGAAGTAAGGCACTGTTTTCACCATCCACTCGTAGATCTGAGCCAGGGTCAGCCTCTTCTCGGGCGAGTTGTCGATGGCCTGGCTGATCAGGTCCGCGTAGCTCTGGTTCCCCCACGCGTTGCGCCGGGACGATCCTTTGCGGGGCGCCGCGCCGGCTCCGCCCCCGCCGGCCGCGACCCCTCCCTCCGCCGCAGCCGCCGCAGCCTTCTCGGGCTCGGACGTGATTTGCTGGGGATCCGGCTTGTCCTCGTCGGCGGGCGGGGTCCCGGCGACGGACTCGGATCCGTCCGGCCCCTCCGGTTTGACAGCCGAGATGTCGGGCCTCGGCAGCGGCCATGTGCAGGAGCGGGGTCTGCTCTGCGGCTCGAAATCTGGGTCGATCGGGGGCACCGACGAGTCCTCCATGGTCGGTCCTCTTTACTTCCACTCAACCCAAAAAAAGTCTGAACCCACTTAAAACATCTACCTTTAAAAAACTAAAGTAAACTTCCCTGACACAAAAACAATATGCTCCAGCCGCTGCGGGGGTGTAAACAGAGGGGGCCTGCTGGAGAAGAGACGCAATAATCTGGACACACACCAATAGCCTCGGTTAATCCTCAGATTGGAGATTATAGGGAACCCAAATAATCTCCTTAATAGTAACTATCATAAACCTTCCGATTTGTATAGAATGAAGGAGGGCTGGGACGATGAGAGTCCCTTTGTTTGAATGAGATAAAAACAAAAGTGGCAGAGTGGCAATGAGCACCAAAACATCTGGAATCTACAGATGTTTTAGCTCACCTGAATACGAATACCTAAAAATCTTAAAGGTAAATGGATACAAAATCATGCCATTCCTGTTAATAATCACTCAATTTAAATATCAAAAGGATATTTTTTTTTCTTCCAAAAAGTATTCTTATATTTTAAGAATAAATCAAAGATTATTTCGTACCAAATTTGTCAAATTATAGCCTATAATTCCTCATTTTAATACCGGGAATACTGTATTTCACTGTAAAGCTATGAAGACTACAAACAGGGATTAGCTGGCTACTGTTACAAAAGGATCTTCTCAGGAGTGACCGTCTCCACTTGTAAACAACGTGATGTCTGGGCTTTTACACAAGCCCTAAAAAACATCAACAAACTTTATAAAAACAACAAAAAATCAATCCGGTTCAGAGTCACGTGTAAGAACGTATAACGGCTGAGTATCCCAGCAACAGTTTTGTTAACTAACTAGCAAAAAAGTGTAAAAAACCCAGAAGGGACTCTTCGGCCTGTGTGTTTAATAAAGCCGCTGTAACTAAAAACAACCAGAGAAATGTCGAGTATTAGAAGAGGGGAAAAAGAGATAAGACTTAGGGGAATAGTTCAATAGTGTTTTTTTAAATTAATCAAAGTGGGAATATGAGAGAAATGTAGGTGAGAGATGTCCGTGCTTTCAGGTCTGCACGATCCGCCACATTGCGGCCAGGCGCATGTCACCATCTGCCATGTTTCTCCACACGATGCTCGAAGAAGCGGCTATAAAAACCCGCTCGATCGAGGCCCCGGAGCCCCGCCGATCTGCGCTCCACAGTCCCGGTGACCGAACTACGTGGCTGATTCCCGGGTGTCGGGTGAAGTTGGGTCCTCTCGGAGGTCTGTCGGCTCCAGACCGCCGCACTTTGAGAAACAGCACGATAGCCACCTTAGCTGGGTTAAGCTCCTGCTACTCCAGAGTTTACAATCCGTGGAAAAGTCCGTGAAAAGCCTCCGGTAACTTACTCCAAGTGGCCGCTTTTAATCAGCGACGAGTTTTGGAAAACTTCCCGTCGTCGCGGCTGTCCAAATATTCACCTCTTCTGCGTCTTTTCGACTTGTTTTGTTTTGTTTTGTTTTGGACTCGAGGCGAAGACTCCCTTCTGACGTCTGTTTACCACTGTCAGGCGACGCGTTCTGCGCCTGCGCGAACATCGAATTCTGGGAAACCGAGTCGTTCATGTGACAGCACATTATGGCGTAAACCCCCATGGCGTAAACAGCAGCTGAGGGACATTTAACTGTAATGGTGCATTGTGTAACAGTTTATGGAAGTGTGCTAAGTCCCAGGTACACTTAGGGGAGTTAAGGTATTACCGGTATTTAGAGTACTGATACTAGTAGGCTAATATACTACACCAACTTAAACTACAAAACAATATGTTTTAATTATAATATATAAACAACAACAATAATAATGTCTAATAATAATAATACTCTATGCCTGGATTAACATGTCAATGCCAACAATTTTTGTTGGCCCCCTAAAGACCCCACAAAAACACCTTGTTTACTGCCCTCTGTGCATTGTGTTTGTACTCTGTCACCTCCAAATTTATATTATGCATAGAGCAATAAATACATAGTTTAATTATACACCCAGAGACCCAGAAACTAACCATCTGGTTTTAATTTATGGTAATTTGATTAACACATTAGCATAACTTTATTTAGGAATATGCACCATGTGAGCGCAATATAAACTAAAATAATTAAGGTCTTAAAACTACTATTACTACTACGATTAAACATTTTGACACAGGTCTCTAAAAGACAGCGCCACAGGATCTGTAAATAATACAATTGATATTCTATTCTATTTTATTCTATTCTATTCTATTCTATTCTATTCTATTCTATTCTATTCTTTTCTATTCTATTCTATTCTATTCTATTCTATTCTAATAGCTTTATAACCAAGCATACAACATATGCATTGTTCATTTTTTATGTGAATGTAAATATCAAAATGTCATCATCCTGTAAATGTTAAATATGTTTTTTTTGTAAACTGCCGCCAACTATCAGTAGGCCTACATGTTTACTTTGGACAGTTATACCAGCAGGTTATATGTCTTATTTTAAAAATGGCCTCACCTGTCTTACATGACTTCTTCACCAAGTTTTCTCATGTTGCTGATAAAACGAGCACTCTTCAGTTAATAGGCTTCAATGATCTTGTGGTTTAAGTACACACATCATTTAACATCTGCATCCGTGTGAATCATTTTACCAGATGCAGATTTGATAGCTGCACTGAAATGTTATTTCTGTTGACTGAGAATTTATTTCTGAAAACCCACAGCTGGCTTTGATTCGTTATCATTGATTATCAGTAGCTGCCATTGAGCAGCTAAATTAATTAAAGGGACCTCAATTTGTTGTTTGGACTGGTTAGTAAAATGCCATTTTTTCTGATTATACCATTGACATGGTTCTGTAACAATATTTTATTGTTTTAATAAAGATTGAATTCATGATGTCCTGAGATTTCCCCATTTTTTAGCTCTAAAAAATTGAGCCCACAGCATTTAAAAGTTTTCAGTCTTGCAGTCCTCTAAATGTGGGACCCCAGAAGACAAAGTAGAAAATATTTAAATCCATATTGTTGTAAATCTACCACTGTTGACTTTTTGTGTCTACTCTCTTTTTACATTTACATTCAAACTTTCATCTCTGTTATTTTGAGTGAGCAAAAAATAAAATAAATTAATAAATAGCAACAACAAAAAAAGCTCTGTAAGAACTAATTGATGATTCTTGATGACAATTTAGCAAGCTCGATATTTTGATTATTACCTTGTGATGTGGTTCTGGAAAAAGCAAATAAGTTAGAGCTCATGCTCAGTACTGGGGCTAATTAGGCCTGTTAATGTTTATGTGACTCTAAAGGAAATGTTTTTACAAGATAGCCTACATTTCGTTATCAGTCTTCTCACCTGGTGAGTCTTTTTTGCCAAAGCATGACATAATTTGGGCAATTATATTTAAATAAAGCCTATCATGTACTAGCTTTACAGGCGTCTTAACTGTATAAATACACAAGGAATACATCAAATTAGTAATCATGCTTCTGACTGCAGTAGAGCACATCGAGAAGCAGAAAGGTTTCTGCAACGTCTTTCATTTAATTTAATTTCATTTCAAATTTTATTTCGAACATGTAAAATAATAATAATAATAAAAAAAAAGAGAATCATCATACAACAAGTGGACTTCCAGAAAAAAAGCAGTATACACATACAATGAAAATCATAAGCAAAAGAAATTGTCAAACACTTGCCTTGGTTTACATATTCGAAAAGGAGTGAGAAGAAGTACAAACTTATTTAATCCCACCCCATCTCCATAACTCATTCATTAATGAGTAACCAGCGTCCTTATTGAGCTAAACATATAATCTAAATTATTTTTCCTAAACTTGTTTAACTATAATTATTACCTTTCATCTCTGTCATATAGAAATATAAATTAATTACTGATATAATTATCCTTATCAAAATATAAATTCATTATCAGTCAAGAATACCAAATCATTACTTAATATTTATATTAATTGGAGATCATTTCCTCGCTCTAAAACCTCAACTCCCAGAAGTCTTTGCGGGTCGTTCTCTTGTGTTTACAACCAGCTGACATCCGGTGTCTCTCCGTCCATTAGCCACCGATACCACAGCCAACGATATCCATCTACACTCGATATTTTCCTCGCGAAAAGCGCTCCCCGCTGATTCGTCAACTCAAGTGGAGGCAAAATTTCATCAAAGTCATCAGATGCAGGTGAGCTCGACGGAACAAAAACATTATCTTTGCACATTTTAGTTAGCCTGTTAGCTCCGCAGCTAGCGGAATTGGCATAAAGCTAACGTAGCTAATGCTAATGTTAGCAGAAGGCTTCCTGTTCGCAGCGATCAGTTTCGACATCTGTCAGGACGAAACTCGGTGCCAGTCGGTGTCCTCGGTGTGAGACACACTTCTAGCTGTTTAACAACATCAACTGTTTTATTACTAAAAGTCTGCTGCTTAGCAACGATGATTGAATCCAGCTAAAATAAGAAACATTAGCCCGCTAGCTTCACGTTAAACTCTTAGACAGATTAAGCTACTAAGCTCGTCGCTGCGCAACCTGACGAGCTAAGTTTGTCATTTTAATTAGCTAAATCAAAGCGAAGTGAGCCTGTTTGTTAACTACTTATACAATTATCCAGGTAACTAATCAATCATGTGCATGTTTTGTCGTTTGATTGACAGTGTTATGATGTGTTAGCTGTGACGTTAGCTCGGTGGATTATGTGCAGTGCAGTTCTGGTGCCAGGCTGTGGGAAGCAGCTTCACAGTGTTTGTGTTGTTTTGTGTGTCAGGGCTCTGGCCCCGTCTCCAGCAGCTGAAGCACACCAGTCCTCTCTGATCCACGTCCACGGCCTTCCTCCTTACTGAGCCATGACCACCCAGAGGGATCTTGATATGGTGAGTCAGGGCCTGACACCTTTTCTGAAGGGATTTTTTTTTTTTTTTTTTTAGCAACAGCATTTGAAAAAAAAAAAAGAAGTTCTCTGCATTGTAGTCTGTCACATATGATATACAGACATAATACACTTGATTATTATGGTGATAACATTACATACACATTACATTCACAGCGAAGGAGGGTTTAACTTATTATAAGACAGTCACACTGCATTATGCACTACTATATCATACTCTATAATATACTCTGCTATATTCTGCTATATATTAATATACTCTGCTATATTTGCACTACCATTTTGCACTATTTACACTATTGGCACACTGTCACTTCACTGCTGTACTTATGTTATCTTATTTTTATTTTATTTTATCTCACTTTATTCTATTTGATTGTATCTTTTTTAAAGGTGTATTGGTGTTGGGACTTGTTGTCTAAGCTACTGGATGCCTAAATTTCCTTCGGGATCAATAAAGTATCTATCTATCTATCTATCTATCTATCTATCTATCTATCTATCTACACGTTTCCCCAAGTTAAAATAATTGAGGGTTTTGGGGGTCGGAGTAGGAGGGGGGTGTCATGGATTAGCCAACGTCCACAACACTTAGCTGGGACAGTGACTGCTGTTCCTGTGAACACCATCTGTCTAATCTCAGTTAAAACGTTGCCCTACTTTCCTTTCAAGGTTTAGACGCCAATTGATTGCACCCTCTTACTAAATCCTGGCCACAGCCCCCTACTATAGGAATGGACAACACATGTAGAGATGGATCAGAAATGATAGTGGAAGTTATACAAATATGATTTTTTTTTGTTAATAATGACACCTGGCATGCTGCTTGCTTTTACACCTGCAAGAATTCACTTTATATTTATATTTCAGAGAGGAAATCTAGCAAGTTTTTGTATTTGTGAAGCTGTAACCAGATTAATTTTGTGTGTTTTTGCTTGATAAATGATTAACACGTATGATGGATTGTCAAAGATGGAACATTTTAACACTAACATAACCTTAATAGTTCAGGGCCCTTTACATCCTCTGTGTACTGAATTTGAAAAACTCATTTCGGGATGATGATACAGGGTACCCACAGCAACGAGAAACATCTTTAAGAGATCTTTTATTCCATCCTCTGTAATCTTACTTAAAAAATGATTTTATTAGATATTTGTGACTGCTGCTTTTTTTTTATGATGTCTATTTAAGATATGTATTATTAATCGTTAATATTTTTAGCACTTTCATCCCAACTGTTTGTGCCACTGAGGCTATTACTTATAGTTTTTTTTATCTCATGTAATTTAACCCATGGCAAAGGAAGCTTTTAAGTGTATGTATGTCTGTGAAGTTTTTTAAGTGTATGCATGTCTGTGAAGCCAAAGACAAATTTCCACCCAAGTGGACAATAAAGATGTCTATTCTAATTTGAGGGAGACCTGTTGGTCAATTAGACAAATCAGTTGTTTTAGTGCAAATTGTGAGTAATAGGGAGGCATTTAATGCTGGAACAATTAATCAGTTAATCCAGTGACAGAAAATTAATCTGCAACAATATTGATAATTGATTTATTATTAAAAAAATACATAAAAATTTGCTGGTTATGACTTCCCAATTTGAAGATTTACTGCGGATTTTTTCTGTTTTATATAATTAAAAACTTAATATCTTTCAGGTTTTGGCTGTTGGTCAGACAAAACAAGACATCTGAAGATGGCTGTTGGAAATTGTGATGGGCGTTTTTAATAATATTCTGTCAGAACATTGTTTTAAATTATATTTAAACAAACATGTTATTGTATGTTCATCTACGACACCTACATCAGGTCAAAACCCACAGCAAGGCAGAGTGGGATTCAATGGATCATCTCTCTCTGCAGTAGCCCTGAGGCGTTAGTTTGTAGATGGTTATGTTTTTAGATAACTTGACCAACATCAAGAATGGATAAGCCTTTGGTAACCCTTAAAAAAATAATCCACAACAGTGTTTGAAGGATTTACTGTCTTTCTTTGGATTGGAAAACCTCAAGAACATTTGTGATGCGGGATGTTGCCACGGGTAACCAGGCAGATTTGACTTTGTTTTTATTTGTTGGGGATGAAAGGGATAGGGACGGGAAAGGGGACAAAGCTCGTTAATGATGACATGGGCATGTAACCCCACATTGAGGTTATTCGGTTCAGAGGGGGGAGGGGAGGGCAGAGGACCATCGAGGGAGGATTGTTATTTGTAAACAGATCAGAGAGTGGGGTTGTCCCTCCCTGACGTCACACCTCGTGGTTAAGTCTCTTTGTTCTCTCCTCTGAGATGAGTGAACCCAAAGAAAGTTCATGTCCCACCTTTTGAAGAAGGGTAAATGTCGGGGAAAATTAATCCCATCTGTCAGTTCTGACTCTTGAGTAGAGATGTCGCAGTAGAAAGATTTAGTTGATGGGATGCTTTTTTTCTCCAAAGTAATTTTTTGGAGTAGCGGCATGATTGATTGGAGGTGATGGATTAATAAGGAACAGGACTTGGTGCAGCATAAATTAGACGACTAAGGTCCAGAATGGATCAATAATTCAGGTCAAAGTGATGTTTCAATCCTGACCGGGAGCTGACTATACATACAGTATAAAATAAATGGACAGATTAATATAAACGTAAAATCATGACTGCAAATCCTTCGCTATTGGTGACTTCCTGAAATATATGAGAAGGAGCTGGAAGGACACCAAACTACCGTTTATTTAAATAGACATCATCTATCTATTAAGTATATCAGTAAGATCTCATTTCTAAAATAGTTGTAAATCACATGAAAGGAAACTCAAATATTGTACATGATGATAAGCAATGATGTATATTTAACCAGAATCCATACACATCCAACATACACTAACAATGATGATGTTTAATATCACCCTTATTAACCACAGCTGCCATCATAAAGCCTATCAGCCTATTGGTACAGTGTATATAAGTGGGTGTGGTATCCATTTTTAGACATTTTGACCTGACGAAGGTCCAACGTCTGTTTAAATACATTTGTGGTTTGGAGTCAGTGTGCAGGCGTTATTCTTTTCATCAATACCTGAAGTCAGTGACCCACAGACATCCACTTGGTGTCTTCCCTGATGATGCTCCACCATCTCCGGTTGAAACTGTCTTTACTTCTTTCATATTTCAGAGGAATTTTGTCTTCAGGCTGATCTTTAGCTCGCTTGGACTGAGGTCAGGTGATTGATTTGGTCGGTCAAGAGATCCACTATTTGGACCAAAAAACTCCTTGTTGTTTTTGCAACTAATGTTTATTTCCGTGTATCAATTAACTTGCCAAATATTTTTTCTAATTATTTTGACTCTTAAATGTCAGAAAATGTCCATCACAATTTTTTAAAGCCAATGTGACATCTTTATAGTAGGGCTGTCAATCGATTAAAATATTTGATCGCATGATTGTCCATAGTTAATCGAGATTAATCACAAATCAATCGCATATTTTTTATCTGTTAAAAATGTACCTTAAAGGGAGATTTGTCAAGTATTTAATACTCTTATCAACATTGGAGTGGGCAAATATGCTTGCTTTATGCAATTGTATGTATATATTTATTATTGGAAATCAATTAACAACACAAAACAATGACAAATATTGTCCAGAAACCTTCAGGTACCAATGGATTCATTAGGTTTTCTAGTTTCATATGATACCATTATCTTCACTCTAGCTTTACAACTGAGCCCGCTACAACCTCCGACAGCCCTACTTTATATTGATATTTTTTCTGTGTGGTGAAAGGCCCATATAAGAAGGTTCATGCAAGACAAAGAAAAGCAGCAAATCATCATAATTGAGATGTTGGAACTTGACAAATGAATGAGTTGAATATCAAAATAGTTGCAATTTATGTTGATCATTTAATCAGTTAATTGTGTCAGCTCTACTATAATGTGTGTTGGAATTTTTACATGTTTTTGTGCTTTGCATGTACAATAAATTTGTGATATAATCTTGTAGTAGAACAAGTGTGGAGTGTCCCACATGCATTTCCTGATGTTCGTGTAATATTGAGGCCAATATGTTGGACAAGCAGCTCAATTTTGATTTTTAGTTGGGTTTTTTTAACAGATTGGTTTTGTGTAGTTGCCCGGAGGATAAAATTTGGAGGAAGCCCCACTGTTAAAGACCCTCCCACACATATGCACAGTCCCCCTCGGGGCTACGCACTGGCCATGTAAATTTAATAACATGGCCCAGAGCTGTCTGGGACACCTGGGGTTATCGCATTAGGCCGACAGCCCGGAGAGGAGCTCGCAGCACCCTGGAACTAAAGGGCCAGTGTTCCCCCATCAGCCCCACCCTTATCTGTTGTCGTCTCCGGCAACAGGGGCTCACTTCAGTGTAAGCCCTCAGTGAATGAAGTCGTCCAGTCAGAGGGTGGAGATCTGGTGTGGATAAATCTAATTAGACTGGAATGCCCGTCTCTTCACAGCCCTCTGAAGGTCACCTCATGTCTGACGAGGTTAGAGGAAGTGGAGGGATTCCACCACAACTAATTAAGAAGAACTCTAATGGAAGTTTGGTGTCGGCTTGTACGACATTTCTATGGACTACGACTAAGCTGTTTTTGTTTTTGTGTTTTAGGTGCACCTCCGCCTTATCCTGGTCAGTGGGAAAACGCAAGACTTCACTTTCTCCCCGAATGACTCGGCCACAGACATCGCCAAGCATGTATTTGAGAACTGGCCTGCAGGTTCGTTTTTATAGCTTTCAGTTTGCAATATTTTTTCTTTGTGTTGAGCTTTCAGTTTATAGATTTCACATATTTTATTACTTTGGAGCAGTCACTCCTTTATCAGTCACAATCTGTCCTGACATTTTCTTATTTAATGTCAGTTTTTGCAAATGGTTGATAATAATATTATTATATATGATAATGATGATAATAATCAACTGGTTTGGTTTAATTAATTCCTTTGCTATGTCAGTTTTCTTTGTGGCCTACCACTACTCAATGCCTGTAATGAAAACCTTGATTCACTGTTATTAAAAGTCAAAAATATTTTTTTTATGATACTTTTAAAACGTCAAAAGCAACCGGATGGGTAATAACAGTATTATGGTGTAGATAGTGACGGTAAACAATAGAGCTAGATCGATAAATAAACCAGCCCAATATATCGGCCGATATTAGCTTATTGCAGATATATTGGCATCAATGTATATATTGGCAGCTGATAAGTAGCAAGAAAACACAGCACAGAGATGCCAAACTAGGTTTAAGATAATTCAGAAACTGTCATGATTTATGTTATGTGTTTATGTAAAAAATGGGTCGATGTACTGTTTTTTAAATGTCCATATATCAATATCAGTATTGGCCTCAAAGATCCAGTGTTGGTTGGGCTATAGTAAGTGATGGTTCTCTGCTCTCCGACAGGATGGGAGGAGGAGAGGGTGAGCAGTCCCAGTATACTGCGCCTCATCTTCCAGGGACGCTTCCTTCATGGCAACGTTACCCTGGGAGGTAAGACCACCTCTGAACAAGGATAGTCTGTCCATCTAACTAAAAACACGCCTGGAAATTGACAAAATGCAGCTCATAAGATTGTAGCTGAGGTCTCATAAAGCTCACCTGAGGCTTAAAGGCAAATGATAATAATAATAATAATAATAATAATTCAAAACAGATGTTACAAAGTGCTTAACAAGAAGATAAATGTAGCAAATGTGAAAACAATGAGGTAACTGTTAAAACGGGAAATCACAGCACATATCAATGATAATAAAATGGTTAAGGGGCTAAAACAAGGTGATAAAAACAAATATATATACATAAATGTGTATAAATACATACATGCATACATACAAACTGAGGTATACATACGCACATACATATATACAGTATATCCATACATGCATGCTCTCTACACATGCTTCACCATCACCACCCAATACAACCATTTGGTTCGGTGTATTATAGTCATACTAAACATTAGAGATGAAGAGCGACCGGTAAAACTGCAGAATTCTATAAAATGATAAAATCAATAAATGGCCAAGAATAATCGTTTAAAAAAAAGGTTTGATTGAATTGAAATGAATGCATGCATTGGAGCGCTAACTTCATACACAGTAGTATGGCCTAATTCAGTATCACAGATGCAGTATACGACTAAATTAACACATCTGTTGTCATAGTGACAGGTGGTAGTGGAGTCGAGGTATTTCCTATCATCTCCCAGTCTTCTGCCAGTCTGAATTTGAAGTGTATTTCCTTGTTTAAAGCTCTGAAGCTGCCACCGGGCCGAACGACCGTCATGCACTTGGTTGCCAGAGAGACTCTTCCGGAGCCCAACTCTCATGGTGAGGATCTTTTCTCTATCATTATAATATTGTCATCATCACTAAGGACGAGGTGTCATGTGGGATTTCGGTTGCTGCAGGCCTGCGAACTCCGCTGCTGCTGTGCCAAAACAAGCTGAAGTGGTTAAGCTCACTTTGCACTAAAAGTTACATTACTGAAGCTCAGTTCAACAGCAACATTTCAAGCTACAGCAACCGAAAACAGTTTCATTACACACATCCTGCCTGCGGCCCCACTTTGCATTAGCATTAGCTTAACTCAGGCGGAAAATTGACGTCATACATGAACAAGATTTATTCCTCTTCAGTCGCAGTAAGCGCAATAAACAGCAGGGCTACGGCTCTGTACTGTACGCCTCCAACAGTCGTCGCTCCCTCACTCTGTTGTATTTTTTAAATATGCTGGGAGAGAGGGTTCTAGCAGGATTTAAGGGTGTAGTTACGCTTTAAAGCCCCTTTTCGACTGCAGGAACTTTCTCCAGGGACTAGGAACCTTTTGAGGAACTCGTGGCTTTTCGACCAGGGTCTAATTTAAGTTCCGGGGACATTTTACCCCCCAAAAGGCCCTGGTCGGGGGTAGTACTTTCTGAAAGTACAGGAACTTTCAGAGTGGGGTTTTGCAGGGATCACCGTCGCTGATTGGTCAAACACACAGCGTTGCTGCTTCAACTCGTATTCCACTTCATTCACAGGACAAGGAAGTACTCTAGTATTGACCTTTTGCTATGGAAACGCAGACAACAACGGGCTGAAGGAACCTTTTAGTTCCTTGAAAAGTAACTAAAATTATTGTGTTTGCCCAGGCAGAACGCGGAAGTTGCTTTTTCAGGGTCCATTTTCTTTGACCTCTCACATACATCATGCAGTGGGCGTTTGTTGCTACCGCTGCTTACCTCATCCTCATCCCACGCAGAGAGTCTGTAGAGCGTTACGTGCTTTCCTCCAGTTTCAGCTGGTTGTTTTGATCTCATCTCATGTCTCTGCTATCCTGTCTTTGTAGGTCAAAGGAACAGAGAAAAAACCACAGAGAGCAACTGCTGTCTCCTCTTGTAAAGCAACAGAAACAACCCCCTTACCCCAACCTCACACACACACACACACACACACACACACGCACGCATACATATCATACACACGCATACATAACACACACGCATACATAACACACACACACACACACACACACATGAACATGCATACACCCTGTTCTCTCCTGCCTGTCATCCTGTCAGCTGTGGATTTAGAATAAATCACAGGAAGTCTGGTTGGGGCCGTCACCCGCTTTGGTTGAAAGCTTCTGTCCAATCTGAGGCTTTTTTTGTGCCAATATATTCACCTCCTGCCCCCCAAACTTTTACTGTGTCGGCAGAATTTGCTGTAGTTATTCCTTTTTATTTGAAGATCATGACATTAAACGCTCCCTAGCGGACCTGTCTGCTGCTGGACAAGTTTTAAAGAGCCGTCACACGTAGTGGAAAAAGACCCGGGAAGTCTTCGCTCTTCATGGACACAGTTGCTATAAAGGATGTGCGGGCTATTACCCTTCCCTACTAGTCACATGGATGTTTCCCCCAGGTCTTACTGAATGGTGTTAACCCTCTCATTGCACTTAACCAGTTTGTTAATTCAGAAATGTTTATCGTGTTTCATCATCTTTTCCCCCAATGGCTTTTTTATTTTTTTGGTCAGAGGAACAGACCTTAAATTCCCCCACGTGGTAGAAAATGTGCCATCCTCCTCCTCATGAGACCGTTTCTCACTAACTGAACCGGTCGGTCTGTATCAGCACCAGTTGGCGTTCGTGCCATTACACCTGTTTGTTCCTGGAAATGGACCAATGGAGAAGAGACTTTTATTAGGAAGAGGAAAACACCTGAGGGGACGTTCAGGTCCAGGAGAAACGGGAACAGACTTGTTAAAAGATGGGAGTCGGAGGATTCGGTGGGTCGCTTGTGTGCCATCAGGTGTCGAACCTCTGGCATTGACTTTATTGACTAGGCCGTCGATGTTCCCTCGTATCAGGAGCCATCACGGCGGGCCAGTTAAACGCAGACAGAAGAAGCAGCGGTTGAAGATGGGAGGGAGGGAGTGTCGTCGGTGTGAGACCCCCCTCTACTGGACACTGAGGACGAGGCAGCGGGAGAGTTTCTCCCACTTTGGATGAAGAGTTAAAAGGAAAAATTTTGGTGGTGTTTCACCTCCTTTTCATTTGGATGCTGTCTTTACTTCTCGTTTGCCTTTTATCGTGGAATTCAGTAATATCATTAATATTGAAATTTAAATATATCGATTTTTATCTTGTGTATAGGTATTTGTTCGATTTTAGTGTGGGTGAGTGTGTGTGCGAGTGTGTCTGAGGGTGTGTGATGCACGTGGCATACTGTATGAGGACTGGTGAGGGCATGTGGTCTTAAAAAAAACAAGGTGGTGCACTGGGAGTGTTGATGGGCTGCGGTTTCTTCAGAAACAGTCGGAAACCTTTTGATTCCTTCCATTGAGTGTCCTTTGGTTTGTGTTTTTGTCAATCAATGTCACTGCTATGAAGTTTAGCTCAGTATGAATAAATGTAAAAACTAAAATGCAATGTGGTCTACATAAAAGCTTGTATTATAAATTAATAAATCTTTAAATAAGGCAACTTCTCTTGAGTCCTTTTTCACTATTTCTGAAATGGCAACTAAAAGCCGAGCTGTGGCTACGGTTATTTTCATTATCGATTAATCTGCCGCTCATTTCAAAAAATAAATAAATGTATCTTTTGGTCTTTAAAAACTCTGGGAAACTGCAATTCACATTTTTCTGTATTCTCAAAGTCAAAGGTCTTGTTTTGTAAATTAATTATCTTTTGAGTTTAAACCATCAACTATTAAATTAATTGCCAACTATTTTGATAACTGATTAATCAGTTTGGGTAATTTTCTAAGAAAAAAAGGTCAAAATTCTCTGATTGCAGCATCTTAAATGTGAATATTTTGTGGTTTCTTTCCTCCTCTATGACAGTAAACTGAATATCTTTGAGTTGTGGACAAAACAAGACATTTGAGGACGTCATCTTGGGCTTTGGGAAACACTGATCGACCTTTTTTCACCATTTTCTGACAAAAGGCCATTTTCTGACAAAATATCTTGATTTGTTGTTTGGTCTATATTTTATAGACCAAACAACAAATCAAGAAAATAATCAACAGATTTATCGTCAAAGAAATTAATCATTAGTTGCAGCCCTAAAGAATTTGTCATTCTCTCTCCAATTTTAATGTTCAAACTACATGTAGTTTTATTTCTGTACCTCTAGGTGGCGGTGTCTCTCTGTGAGCCTAATGAGTGGGGGGCCATCGTGAGCTGGTGGATGGACATGTATACATTTTTATTTTGGCTGTACACATGAATGCACTGATACAAGTTAAAGTCCGACAATATGTAAATAATTTGTTGACTTCTGTTTCAAAACGGGTCACTTTGTAATTAACAAGTTGAGTCTGTATGAAGCACCTGACAGAAACATCTTTAAACGGCGTACAAGCTTAAAGGAATCAAAATATATCTGTAGACGGTTCACTGATACATGATGTGAAGTCGGTGGACTCGTGTTGTTTTAACTGGGTCATAACTTTGTGTTGAGCTGATTTTTCAGCAGCTTTCTTCCCGTCTGCTTCAGGAATCTGCTCCTGACGAGTAGCTGCAAGAAGTCCAGGTTTCCAGTTGACACTGGCACTGTACTTTAGGAAAAGTGCAGTCAACCCACATCTTTCTCAACACTTCCAAAACCTGCTATTGTGTTGAAACGACTTGTCATACGTCTCTTCACATTTTCCGCTTGCTCTTATCTGAACTGCTTTTGACACCAGTGTTTAAAGTGTAAACAGGAGCATCCAGAGGTAATCAGCAGTGTTTAAACGGGAGTCCAGGGAGGCAATCTGTGGAGATCTTTGCTACTTAAGTTCACCACATGGAGAGCTGCTGCAGGATGAATTGCTCTCTGCGGTCGACATGACTCAAAGCACGCGTGCAGCCAGTTTCTTGGGTGTGCTGCGGTCCAACCAATACTCACTGTCTGTCCCCGGAGGGCTGTCTGCTCTCTCAGCTGCCTCCATACAGTCCTGATAATATGGAGGGCTTCACTCCCACTTTGGCAGTAGTACGTCCTGCACTTTAGAGAGTAAGAATCCTGCTCAAGTACAAGTATTGTGTGTGAGTACATGAGTTTAACAGTACTTAAAGTAGTGCTTTTGTTGAAAACTACTCAAGTATGGTACAAAAGTACTCTGATTAGGACTGATTTGAGGAATTAGTTGTCAAGGTTTTACTGAAGTAGTGAAGTCAAAATCCATTTTGTAAAAAACATTACAAGTACAATTCTTTCATTTACCTTAAATTTTTCTCTCTTTAACATGAGTATTAGCTTCAAAATATACAGTAGTTAATAATCGAAATGTAAATCAAATTTTATTGTCGTACAATGTATATAGCACGGCACACAGTGAAATTTAGCTACTGCATTTAACCCATCCTGGTATATTAGGAGCAGTGGGCAGCTACTATACAGAGCCCGGGGAGCAGTTTTGGGGGTTTGGTGCCTTGCTCAAGGGCTCATCGGCAGTGCCCAAGATGCAAACTGGCACCTCTCCAGCTACCAGTCCCCATGCTTGGTCCTTATGGGGACTTGAACTGGCGATCGTCCGTTTACCAAACCAAGTCCCAACAGACTGAGCTACTGCCGCCAGAAGAAAGAGCAAATATTGATTATTTTGATAGTTTTGATAGTTTTTGTTATGTTCCATATGTAACGTACCTTAATGATCTTCTTGAACTCTTGAACTTGTCTTGAATCTTGAACTTAAAGATCACAAGCGCTGCAATAAGAATGAATGTTCTTGCTATTATGGTTTTTATTTTAGATTGATTTAAACTCTGGGGTTAAGTATAGACTGATTATAGAAAACTAAGTGAATTCCTGAGTCAATAGGAGGTTGTGATATATGTGTTATTTTCTGTTATGGCTTCCAGCTCCAAATCCTTTTTTCCCTTCACTGCTTCTGACCGTTTTCATATCTGCCAGCTCCTCCTATATTAAAACCAGCTGTGAACACACACACACACACACATAAAGCCAGGCACATACAGTAGACGGAGGACAGGCTACTGATACCACCGACTCTTTACTTGACATTTAAAATCACAGGAATCTGACATTAAAAGTTACTAGAAAGGATCGTCTTCACTGTTCATGATGAAGTGTGAATGTGCGGTCATGACTCTGCATGTGTTTTATCATGTGTGCATTCCTTTGAGTCTATTTGTCCACACCAGAGGTCGTCTGATGGCCCGAAATGAAAGAGTTCAGTAGGCCAGTGTGAAAACATACACACTCATGCAGGGGTTGAATTAACCCAGCAGGCTGTTAGCAAATGAGCAGCTTTCATGCTGACTCCAGAAGCTGCTGCTGTCTCTCTTCATCTCGGGACCTCTTTTCTGCTCCTAATTGGGGGAAACGACACTTGTTTATGTGACTCTTTGTTTCCAGATGAAGGGATCATAACCAGGACGTGGACTTTTGACCAGGTGTGTGTAGAGGAGGAGGAGGAGGAGGAGGAGGAGGAGGAGGTGTTAAAGCTTTAGTGTTTCGATAACCACGCTGTAACAGAAGGTCAGTTAACCTCGTTTTATTTGACCGTTTATTTTACCAGATGGCTCCTCAGTTCCTTGTAATGTGCTGCTGTAAAGAGCTTTGACAACAATATCTGTGCTCAAGAGAGGGAGAGATGGAAAGAAACGTCCAGAGCTCATACACAAATATTTCTCAGCAAGAGGAAGGGATGGGAAATTTAAGGTCAACAAATGTTACTGCTATCAGTCCTCTGTTGCCTTCTGTGAACAAGGAATGACCAAACCTTCTGCCTCAGGAAGAATTCATGTATTACCTCATCACTGCAACAACAGACTGTTCCAGCTTCCAGCAACATATCTGTAACAACAAGTCCAACACAGAGAGACTCAGAAAAAGTTTCTCTTTTCAGGCCGTCAGGGTGGTGAACTCTGACTTCTGTACGTCTTCGGTCTTGTCTAGCACTGCGTTCCAAATCGCATACTTTTTCTTTTTTACTTTTACTGCTGCTGCCCTTACAAAGTCTGTACTGTTGTATGCAGTATGCATACAATTGGGACATATTGTCATAACATTGCGCCTTGAACTCTGACCCTCTTGCCATCTGTCAGTGAGCTGTCTGTGCTCTCTCAGTGGCTCAGTCGAGGTGACGTATCTTGTCGCTGTGCAGAGGATTGTGGGTCAGAATAGCCAGAAAAGCATGCTGGTTTACATACTGCAAAATACGACCAGACGTAATAGGACATCCTGGTATTTTTGGCACACTGCATTTGACATACTACTATTGGGACATACTAAATCTTTTTCTGGCATACTAAATAGTATGGTAGTATGGGTATTGGAACGCATCCAATTCTGCAATTGTTTGCACCGCCCTGCACATTGCATATTTGAACTTGTGGCATATGTACATTTTACTTTTTTTCCCTAATCCTGATTTTTCACACTTTTAGCACAACTTTAGGACCATATCAGATTTGACTACACGCTTTACTTTAGTTGTGTATGCAACAAATTAGGGCTGTGCGATATGGCCAAAATCTTCTAACCTGATATAGGTCATTTCATATCTTGATAACGATATATATCCCGATATAGCATGTTTTCTGGTAATTCAATAAATAAATAGTCTATATGAAATAACCACATGGTAAAGCCCATTTTTGTATACTCCTGTGAATTAAATACTGGACAAATGAAAAGTATTTTCTCATTTTAAGAACTTGCAAAATGAACAGTTTTAAGTGTAAAAATATATAATGAATATAGGACTAGCCTATATCGCGATAGAAACAATATAGAAAAATATATAAAATAGACATTTTTATATGGTTTTGACGATATACAGTATATCATCGTATTGCCCAGCTCTACAACAAATACACCTGTAAATCCTTGAATATTATATTCTAAACTTTAGGAGTAGAGTCTCAAATGTCATTCACAAAAGAACAACATCTTGGGTTTGTTTCCAAGGTGCAATATTAACACATATTTTTTAAAGGAAAACATTATTCAGAAATCATTGAACAAAGCTTTTTCTGTAAAATACAATGTAAAAACCCTCTCACACTATACTGTATATTTGCATTATTGATAATCCTACACACCAAACAAATGAAAAAGTAGTAAACATTAGCCTCATTTCGTCAATATGACAAACTGTCCTTCTCCAATGTGCAAAATCTAAGAAAATTAGTAAAACTTTCACAAAAGTAAACTTATGCTTATTTTTTAATGTGCATTGTTATCACTTAATATTCACAATAGTATAGCACCATAATGCGCCGTAGAGATTAGAGAAGAAAACAAGAACTCTCAGTATTATGTTTGCAGCCCCTGTTGGTAAAAACAGGATTTATGAAATGGCAAAGAATAAACTAAATTGCAGCTGTACTTCCTGTTTCACAAACAAAAGCATCCGGTGTTGCACACAGTCTCCATAAATGTTCTCTTAGCTTTTATCTGTCCTCCCTGTTGTCTTACTTAAATAAGTGAATGTGATGTAATCTGGGGTTTAAAATACTTGAAAATGAGGTGACACTTTAGACTACAGCCCTCAAATGATATACTATACATACTAATTACATAAAAATGTACCAATTCAATGCTTACTGGGTATCTACTGGAAGGTACAAGGGTAGAATACAAGGAATATTTTTTGAATTACCCAGTACATATTAAATAATTAACAGTGTACAGACGGGGGACCAACAGGCCACAAGTTAATTTTGAAATAAATCATACCACAACTGATTCCATTGCAGTATCGCCACTGTTACCCCATTTACCAGCCTTGTTATCCAGTAATAATATCACTGCACTTCATAGCACTAAAATACAGTTACAGCTACTTTGTATGTACATGTTGTACACTGTCTTTACATTTTTACATTACGTTTTTACATTTCAAATGCACCTTAGTTCATTCCTTTGTACATATTTACTCCTGTTTTTATTTATTACTTGTATATATAACCAAAACAACTCAGCAAATGTGCAATATCTTACTGTTTTTATAGGTCAAGCAAATACATATTTTCTATTAATAATATATATTTTTACTCTTCTTTGTTTTTATTACTATTTGATATAGAGTATGTGTATGCTCGTTGTACTTTGTGCAATGACAATAAAGGACTTCTAATAGTTGAATTGATACTGAGTAATTAAAGAAGCTTTTTTTATTTAAGCGATATAAGTTGCTCTTAAACTTAAAGTTGTTACCTCCTTATTCTCTAACCTCTTGTCTTCTTCCCCTGTATCTATTTGACAGTATAGGTTCCCAGTAAGTATTTAT
The DNA here is from genome assembly GCA_916701645.2 of Sebastolobus alascanus. Taxonomy (NCBI): domain Eukaryota; kingdom Metazoa; phylum Chordata; class Actinopteri; order Perciformes; family Sebastidae; genus Sebastolobus; species Sebastolobus alascanus. The sequence goes on from CAKAOJ020000502.1 coordinate 234,801, forward strand.
TTAAGTAATTACACAGGCTGTAATCTAAAGTGTTACTGACAATAATATTCACGTCAAAGCTCAACGTGAGCCCAAGAGGTTAAAGGAACAGTAATCAAGTATTGAGTAATGATCAGCACAGTGCCAATAGATCAATATGTGAAACACAAACTATTACAGTATCCTCTGTTCAGGAAACATAGCTCACGGATGACGCATAAACATTCACATATCTTTTCTCTCTCACAGTGACGTTTCTCTGTGATTTCTTGGCTCAGGAAACTGTGTCCTCATTGTTTTGGTTGGGACGAGTGTTCACTCGAGGGCACTGGCTTCTGACCAAACTTTCCTCCTCTAGTTTCACAAAGCACAAAATAAACTATGAAGGAAAACATACTAAACCAATTACACACAGAACTGAGGCCAGAACGACTGCAGTCGGCCTCACTCATTACAAACAACTGATTACAGTTTGTTTGTGTACCTGTGATGATGTAACAACTTGGATCTGAAACCTGATTATAGCGATCATCATATTTGATGTTATCAGTGTTTTCCTGCTGCTCTGCCGCGGGTTGTTTCCCCTCTTATGTTGATTAATGTAACTCTACCATCATTTACATTTTGGCAATCATGAAAATTGATCATTAGCCGGCTTCATTTGCTTCGTCTTTTCTTACACGTGATCATCAGTCCTTTTTCTTTTCATCCCTGTTTACGTTAAGGATGAAAGTTTGCAATCTACGTTCAGGTGTCTCTGATTTCTTCTGATTTCACGCTCCGACACCCGCTCTGATCGCCCTCCAGACATCATTAAAGTGAATAAATTTCCTGATCACCGGATCTAGTTGTTGAATTACTTCACGTGTTCACATTGTGTGTGATTATTGCTCAGTGACACCAGGTGCTGACCCAGGGCTATGTGCTGTACTGTATGTCTGAGAAGAATGTGGACCAGTTTTCTCCCTTCAGATATCTCCGTTTAGAACTGCGAGACTGCGTTTTTCTCTCATAAAAACACATTTCGACAAACAGAGCTACAAATTCTGCCATTTTATAGCACTGTGGCGTCACATAGCATCATTCCAAACAACTGACATTATTTTTCAATGTGTTTTTCAGTGTTGAAATGCGTCCCTCCCCCCCACACTGCAAGCCCTTGAGTGTTCTAAGCGGTTTCTACGGTATCTGCAAATACTGCTGCTCCTTTCAGATTTATAGGTGCCCTTTATTGGACTTGTTGCTGTGTGTATGTTGTTCATTAAGACATCCAAATGCTTTACAGTTCATTGCTCTTTTACACTGCCTGCTGGAGCCGGAGCTGTAATTCCAGTTAGTGAGGGATCAGATGGAGGTCACCGCTGGCCCGTGGGGGTTGCAGCGCACCACAAGTCCCACGAGCCTCTCCGGACTACATTACAGCTTTTATCCTCACTAATGGGATCTCTTGGTGGGGAATCCCGAGGGTGATGGGGATTAAGATACCTGGCCTCGCTCCCACGCGCCATTTACCATGTGGGGCGCAGCAAATATGTTGCACATGCTGCTGTAGCAGCAAACTTTACATCTCCAGCTCCACAGAGAAACCACAGAAATCCGCGTTTGGAGGTTGATTAATGTGCGTTCGCACCGAGGTTGTCAGGGATCTGTCTTTGTATTCACCCTCTGCATGCACAGCATTTCTGCCTCTCTGCGCCTTGACCCAGTTGAATCTGACACCGTTTGCAACCCAATGAGAGAGTATCAGATGATGGAGAGCTGGGAGACGCTCAGGCTGCAGAGACAAAGCTGAATGTTAACTTTTTACCCTGCTCGACTTGAATAACATTGTTGGATACGTTTTGGAGTTTCCCGGCATTACAGCCAAAGTTAGCAGAAAGAGGACGGAGTGAGAAAAACCTTAACTTGGAGGATGAACAAAGAAATGAGGGTGGAATAAGTCCCACGTCTCTTTGTGAAGGCCTCACAAAGAGAGAAAAGATGTGAAGGAGGGGGCTGGCTGAGAAAATCTGTCTTTTTCATCAATATTAGGCTATAACCGATAACAGAGAGTAGGGCCTTCTGAGCTCGTCTCTGTACTCTTTCAAACCTTCATTGTGCTCGGTCACTGCAGTGCTGAATCAAGTGTCTGTGTGAGTCACGATTTAGCGCTCCATCTGTCTGTCACATGGCGCCTGGGCGACTCTTTAAAAGAAACACAGCTCAGCAACCACATGAAATCAACTCCACCACCCACAACACCTCCTCAATGTGTTTGCGTCTTGTTTATTTCCATGTTCTTCATCAAGCTTTTTGATCCTCTCTGTGATACAACAGCCAGATGTAATAAACCATACTCTGAGACGTGCTTAGAACTGATTGCTATTGTTTTTCCCCTCTTTTTGTTCTGAAACAGCGGCGGTCTTTTCTTCAGACCTGCTGTGGAGATCGCACCACCCGGCAGCAGCAACAGCGGCAGCAGCTCTGGTGCTGAGAGCAGCAACAACGAAAGGTCAGGTGGAGTCCATTGTTATAGAGCTGCCAGGTGTCTGAGTTATGGGCAGCAGGTTCACACTGTTTGTGGTGCTTTGACTCACTCACTGTTTCCATATTTTTGTTTTATATACAGGAAGAAAAAGATATGATTTAGATGGGAAAGAGCTCACAGACTGTGTCCTAAACAGTCTGCTCTGCTTTTGCTTCTGTTACTGGTGCAAATGTAATCTGAGGACACTGCAGAGTACAAGTAGGGCAGAAAATACATCAGAAAATAGTGAAAAAAATTGCCCTTTATATTTTCCTATAGTCACCACATGTCTTGTTTTCTGCGACCAACAATCCAAAACTCAAAAATAACAAAGGTCCCATATTGTAAAAAGTTAGATTTTCATGTGTTTTTATTATTATAAAGTTTAAGTGCTATAAAGATGATGTGAAAGTACTGAAACGCTCAATCCATGGAGAAATACACACAGCTCGTAATCGGACACTGTGCCTTTAAACGAGCCGTCAGGATTTCTGTCCATTTGTGATGTCACAAATCTACTATATATAGACAATTACACCATTTTAAACGTAAACATTCTTACTGTGTCCCAGATTATTTCTGGTTGCAATGTATGTGAATGACATCAGCTGACAGGATGTTGACAGGATGAAATAATGTTGTTGTTTTTTTTAACATTACAGCATGTAAACATGTTGTAGTAGAAACACAAAATACAAGTATGAACCTGAAAATGATGGTCCATGACTTGGGACCTTTAATTTACAATAAAATAAAACAGAGAAAAGCTGAAATGTTTTGTGCTTTTGCTTGAAATATGACTTGAATATCAAGATAGTTGACTATTTTCTGTCGATCTAGTAACCGATAATCAACTAATCGTTTCAGCTCTACTTACAAGATAGAGAACCCGGTTTATGTTGCTGCTTTGTATCTTCATTATCACTGGGAAGATGTGAAATAACCTTGAGCAAGGCACTTATACCCCAAACTGCTCCAGTGAACCTTCTTATTACACTCGGGAGCTGTAACAGGCAGCTGTCAACTGTGAAACAGGGAGTTGGAAAAGAACACGCATTCTTGGTTTAGTTTTTATGAGGTGATTTTGTACAAAATGCAATAATAGTTGTGCAAGAATGTGAAAGAAAAAATCAAAATAGTAGGAGACCTAATGACAGCGCAGCTCAGGTTAAAACCTCTGATGCGTCCTGGGGGTGTTTGTTGTGGGTGACTAGAGGGCATCTGGGACTTGGCGGATGAGTGGAGTTCCTTTGGTTCTGCGATGGAGCTGGTGAACCGGCGCTCTTTAAGCTGACAGTCATTCAACACCGTGCCAAGTCACAGGCTCATAAAGCACCAACACCGTCTGGATACATGGCCCCCGCATGAGGAGACAGAGTGACAGCAACACATACTGTACGCAGGAAAGAAGCTCGTAGAGACACATTAAATGGCCTGGAGAGAGAAAATATACTCAGACTCAATTAAAGGTATCCGTTCAACATCTCTCATTGAAACTCATAAAGACTTAACACCAGCAGTCAACCAGTTTTGGTTAAAAGTTTCAAGTCTGTTGCAGCTATCTGCGACGTAATTTTGCCTATTCGAATTGAATAGAATAGTAAGATTTGAATAGTAAGATTCAAACTACTTTTGCCATTCATGTGTATGGGGTTTCTCATTATAGATATCTACAATTCAGTTGCAGATATCCACAATGTGAATTACAGATATCTGCAACTGAATTCTGACTAGTTGTAAAGAAAAAAAGAGAGAGAAAGACCGCTTGTGGTGGATGGGTGTGGAAGTGGATTGGTCTAACAGACACCGGGTTTTTAACCAGGAGGCCGGTGTTCGAGACCAGTGTTTTGTATTCTAAGTTACATTAGTAAAGTTTGTCACATGTTTTTTAGTGACGTTTGTGACGTGTTTTCTGTACGTTGTTTCTGTACGTATTTTATATAGTTTATGTACTTATTTTAAGCCCAAACACGACGCTTTTCCTTAACCTAAGTGGTTTTGTTGCCTAAATCTAACGGTGGACGTTTGCGTGATGTGAGTGAACTGAGTGAACTCAAGGTTCACTTCTTTTTTTCTGAAGCAATTTTATTTCATGGGAAGACCACGAGGTGCATTTAAGAATATTTGAATTAATCATCACGCTCAAATCAAATTACATTGCAGTGAACTATGTTCCACTGTTATGAATAACATTAGACAAAACTACTTACACAAAAACTTCAATTACTTATCAAGGTACTTTTTATTTGCAATTTGCTTGGAGTGATTTTAGTCATTAATTTAATTGTTGTCACTGCAAAGGACATAAGCTCAGTGAATACAGATGTTTATGAATTGTAAATATATATGTAGATACTGCAGATGCATCAATAGATAGATGGACAGATAAAGATCTCGACCTTATGTAAGTATATTTCCCAGTATGTCCAAGTGTCGGTGAAACAGGTCTTGGCTGAGTAACAGTGTTACTAATCTGGATCTAGATGGGAGTTGACCGTGAGGACACACAGCTGCAGCCCAGCCTCGTCTGTACTCAAATCAGGCTTTTGGCCACCTCTTTCTCTTACAGACTGTTGTCACCGGTCCCACTGCCTGCACTGAGCTACTAGACGTTTGCGCTGCCTCGCATGCTTCTGGGAAAAACTGGAACAATTGGTGTGATTGGATCAGTGAGTCTTAAAGCAGTGGGTGGGATCTAAAGTGATTATTATTATTATAAAGTGACATTTAATTTTTAATCAGGGTTACACAATCATTATTTCCCTAATGAGCGAGAGGAGAGGACAGTGAAAGAATGAGTTAAAAAATCTTTTTATTCAACATTTGGTGAGCCAAGGAAAGTATGGCAGGTGGAGACAACTGAGGCATTTATGAACTGTTTTACTGGTTTTGCTGGGACAGGACGTCTCTCTCAAAGTCTCCTCCAACTGGATCCCTGGTGTTAAACACAGTTGAGGGTTTTCTCCAAGTTTTCCTTGGCTTTGCATGGGGTGTTTTGGAATCTACCGCTTATTATAAACAGACATGCAAAGCTTTTGTGATCATCCCAGATTCTCAGGCCTTTGGGCTTTTTGTTCATCTGGCTGCGGATAACCTTTAGATAAGTTTACAATTAAACAGTTGTCGCTGGAATGTTTTGTCATAGCCCTGAAGTCTTTTGGGAGCTGTAAATCTCTGTGCCATCTCCTGTCTGTTGAATTTATAGACCCCAATCAGCCGTGGATTAAATGCTGGTCAAAAACAATAAGCTCCAGCTGAGCACAGAGCAGCGATGTGCCATGCTGGAATCCAATTATGAGCGTCATTGCTTCATCAATCTGTCCGCAGCTGAAAAATTAACCAGTCAGGGGGACAAAACCCTGAACCCGAGCTTGTGGCTGATCTGCATAGAGAGCATTATTCTCATGAAAATAAGCTCCACGGCTTTCAGGGGTCTGTTTCGGCCACTGGGAGTGGGGGCTCGCTTTGTTTCTGTGTGATATGTGGCGTTTAAAGGATTAAACCGTGGGTGTAGAGTTGCCCTGAGCACTTGGAAAGCTCTGAAACACAGTCTGCGGCTGTTCAAAGCGCTCAGGGACAAGAAAAGGACGGTCTTGTTATTCCCAAGCGAACAGGAAAAGGCTCCAGTAAAAAGTGTATGGCCAAACCTCAGTGAATTCCTGATGAAGGAAAGAATGCAGCAAGAGAAGCCACGTTCTCGTCCTTCATAGATTGTTTTTTTCATAACCATGAAAACCTCCCAGTGCAGTCTTTTGGCTTGCTCAGCTCCTCATTCACTTGCACAGCTCTGGCAGAGTTGGAATAATGAAAAAGCCCTGTAGATATCTGGGGGAAAGAGGTGAGCAGTGGAAAAATGCTTTCATTTCACTGAGGGAATGCACGCACTGATAATTTAGCCATGGTTAGGAACTTGAAATTGCTTGTTGGAGAGAGTGGTGGGGTAAAAAAGAAGGCCTTGTTTCTCTTTATTCACAGACAAGTTGTATGTCTGCTTTACGAGCCTGGCAGTTATTATGTACACTACTGTTGTGTTTAGTTGGAGAGCAGTGTCACCAAATTAATATTGCATGTAAGTGTGAGGATTAGCAGCTGCAGATAACAGCACATCGAAGAGATCTGGCAGCCTCACAGCTCATCGTTAGAACTGCATCTGTTGCTTCATGCAGGATGAAAACTACCACGGCCACAAACTATGTGGTTATTTAAAGGACCCATATTGTAAAAAGGGAGATTTTTATGTCTTTTTATCATAAAGCAGCTCTAGGTGCTATATAAATACTGTGAACGTATGGAAACACTCAATCCATGGAGAAATACACACTGACGTATTCAGAAACTCTGCCTTTGAAACAACCTGTCAGGATTTCTTTACATTTGTGATGTCATAAATGTGCAATATTTAGACCATTTCACAGTTTTAAATGTGAATATTCTCAGTGTGTCCCAGTTTATTTTCTGTTGCACTGTATGTGAATTACATCAGCAGACAGGAGGTAAACATGGACCCAAGCTGTTGCCTAGCAATGCAATTCCATTAGAATTCCATTGCAATCCCATTGAAAGGCGCTAAAACGGAGTGTTTCAGACACGTAAATACAGGTATATTCAGGCAGACACTGTGAGGAGAATAAAGGGTTTTTTGAACATTACAGCACGTAAACATGTTCTAGTAGAAACATAAAATACAAAAATGTACCTGAAAATAGGCATGATATCGGACCTTTAAAGAAATAAAATGACAGAACAAAATAAGAAACATTGATACCAACCACGTCATACTAGCTTGTTGGGAAGGAGGCTAAATAACGATCCAAACTTGCGCTACATTTTGGCGAGGAAAAACTGTCATGGTCATTTTCAAAGGGGTCCGTTGACCTCTGACCTCAAGATATGTGAATGAAAATGGGTTCTATGGGTACCCACGAGTCTCCCCTTTATGGTCATGCCCACTTTATGATAATCAAATGCAGTTTGGGGCAAGTCATAGTCAAGTCAGCACACTGACAGCTGTTGTTGCCTGTTGGGCTTCAGTTTGCCATGTTATGATTTGAGCATATTTTTTATGCTAAATGCAATACCTGTGAGGGTTTCTGGACAATATTTGTCATTCTTTTGTGTTGTTAATTGATTTCCAATAATAAATATATACATGCATTTGCATAAAGCAGCATATTTGTCCACTCTCATGTTGATAAGAGTATTAAATACTTGACAAATCTCCCCTTAAGGTACGTTTTAAACAGATAAAAAATGTGCGATTCATTTGCGATTAATCGCAATTAACTATTTTAATCGATTGACAGCCCTAAAATAAACACCTAAACTGAACTCACAATCATCTAAAAGAACCATTTTCCTACCCGGTTGTTACTCCTAAAGCACGAAAGGCTTTATTCCTCAAAGGCGCTTTTTGTTGTGTTCGGGTGCTGGGGTCAATGTACTGCCTGGATCCCACACCTCAGTTAACAGACCACACTGTGGCCGTTATCAAGGCTTCTTTGTTACCTAGCAACCGGCGTTGTTCCTGTGGGCGGCTCCTTTGTGAGTTCTCCGGAGCAAAGAACTGTGGCCGATAACATTCCGGAACATTCCTGAACATTCCGCTCAGAGCTCAGGTGCTGCTCAGCCTGGACTTAGTGGATTGTAGAACTGTTTACTCTGATACAAGAGGCAAGAGAGTAAACACGGTTATCTTACTTTTTTTTTTTTTTTTTTTTTTTTTTTTTTTTTAAAGTTGATCACTTGTAGCTTGTTATGCTGCCCACAAGAGGTCTAAAAAAAATCACTGAATGCAGCTTTTAATAACATGATTTTAAACTAGTCTATATTTTTTTCAGGAGCAAGTACCATTCTCCATATTCCACTTTGGAAACCAACAAGTAAAGGCAGAATTTGTGGTAGAAAACACATAAGATATATCATATACAGATTGGAGATGCTTGTTATAGATACCATGATTGATTACAGTTGTGATGAGGTGACACGTTAGGTTGTTGTGGAATACTGTACTGTATATTTTTAAAGAAATGTATAGCCAAAACTGGTAAAAAAAAAAATGCATTAAATATGTTTGGAGTAAGTGGGAGAAAAGTTCAAACCAACATATCAGTGCAGGTTGACTGGGAGCTGACAGAGGATCATACTCACATACTTAAAGGGTCCAACAGAGATATGCAGGTGGGGGGTTAAGAGTGTGTCTTCTGTTGCAAACTCATCAATGAAACTCAACTGTTTCCGTGCAGGAAGGAGAGACTCACACAGAAGAGTGTCAGCGGGAATGTTCGCTCTGAGGCTGTAAATATTTGGGTCTGTTTACCGAGTCCTTTACAGCAGATTTGTTCCTCCACCCAAATGACCTGAATGCTCTTTGTCTCCGTCTCCTCCACGGAAACGGCTTCAGGAAGTTTGATCCATTCCATCTCATGCGGTCAGATGGCTTGCAGTCGCCCGCGTCGCGTTTCTATCAAAGCCTCGTTTGATGACTTCTCGATATTCAAACCATATTGATGTGATGAGGGCTTTGCTTTGACTCGGCCTGCTGCTCTACTCGAGGCTCACACGTTTGCATTTCCCACAATGGACAACAGCTGTGTCGCCGTCTCCACTCCAGACTCTTCATGTGTCACTGTTGATCACAGATGGAGAGACACTTCTGTATTGTCTCCGGTCTCACCAAGCAACTCACATCTCGCAATAAGATTCCCAGCATTCCCTGAGTAATTTCTCCCCTCTGCTATCAGTTAAATTTACCCAAATATTCAAACCACACTTGGGTCGTGCCTGTCGTTCTTGAGTTCCTATCAAATATTTTGGCGTTGATCTTTTCATCATACTGGGAGGTTGTGTGGGGAAGTATTTTTTTTCGAGGACTTCGGAGACATCAAATTTCTTTGCTTTTGTTCATTTCCCCATTGGACAACATTGTTTTCAGGGTCAACATTTGTTCAGTATCACGATTAACATCACAAGAATAATATTAGTGATAAAAAATGGAACTAAAAGCAAGTAGAGTCAAAGATGGTAGGGTTTGATCCTGAGTTGTGTCTGGTTATAATAATAAGATATTACACCAGTTTACATCCATTTTTGTACTGTTTTTCTTGAGTATCACTTAACTGAGAAACAATATGTAAATGTAATTGTTATCTTATTGATATAACATATCTGTAGCCAACATTCTTCTACAGAGAACTGGCATTTCGACTAATTTGACAACAGTCTGTGGCTTGACTTAATAGCGATAAGTGGATTTATTTTGTCCTTTGGGACCATAATTCCTGTTGTAACTATTATATCACTAGATTACACTAACAGATGCCCTTTTCCTTTCCATATGTCCTGAGATGTTTTAAGGGAGGCCAGAGGTTGGAGCGACTGAATACCTTTTGGGATGACTTCCAAATCTCAGCAGCACACTCTCTCCTATACGCTTCGCTCTGCCCAGACTGGTTAAAGATATGAGGAGACACACTCTCCACCTCTGTCCTGATGGATTTCATCGCAGTTTGCATTCCTTAGTTCTGTTTTTGCTAACTGAGTTTTTCCTTTTTTTTTTCTTTTCCTCTTACAGCTCATGCAGCCAAAATTAAATGACATCATGCCGAGGGGAAGTCGGGCTGAATACGTACCCACAAGGCCCTGCAGGAGAACCAGGGAGCAGCGGCGGGAGGGGTATCTGCTCAACAGGAGGATGAGATATTTATCAGGGAGGAAAATATAACGTCTGAAAAAGGTAATTTCTGGCACAGATGAAGCTCTTTTGTCAAGTGCTGCAACTGAAAATGTGGAAAATGTCTGCTCTGTTTTGACCTGATGATGAGGAGAGACAGATGGGATGGGAGGGCTTGGATGAAAAGAGACGGAGCAAAGAAGCAATAAATATATCCGGGAAAAAAAGGGAACATAAAACACTGTGGCTGGAGAGTAGAGAGGGGACATTCTTTGTGTTCACAGTCCCCTTCTGTAAAGAATCACTCTCTAAAAAAAAGGCTCCAGTTTCTGCGGTTCCTAAGTGACGAGAGGGTCTGACAGAGAGCGGGTCAAGGATTGTTATAAAAGGTTCACTCTACTGTTTAAGGCTCAGATGGCTTGTTTGAATCTGAAGCCAATTATCAGATTAAAGAGTCCAGAGAAAACCCTGTGATCCAGTTAATAAATCCCCATTTGCTTACAGAAACTGTCGTGGGGCCCTCACAGCATGTCAGCTGAACGGTCACACAAGTCTTGATCCCCCTGGCCCACCACGATCTTCATCTTTGTTCACCACCTGAAATGTATTTATCTCTAATTTGCACATGAGGAAACATATATAAGGGATGATGAACTGTACAGTGTGCGACTATTACAGGCTTTGACTTGTGCTCAGTGCCACGGCACCATTTCCATGGAAATTTAAGGTATGCCTGCTCACACAAACCCAGCGTGAACTCACTCATTTGGAATCCTCCAGGCTGAACAGGCTCAGCCCCGACGGCTACCAGTAATGACACATATTAGGGAGTCCTGCACAAACACTGAATAATTAGGAAGTCAAACACAAGCGACACTGGTAACCTGGCGGATTTCATTTTCAGTTTCCCTCATTTGTTTTCCTCTCTCCCCCGACATACAGTGACAGACTAATAACGCACTTCCCTGAAAAGCGGTCAGATGTTAATGAACATGACAGTCTTTTCTCTAGAGGGGAAAAAAAAATGGGTCTCTGAGACATATTTTGTTTTCTTAAATGAATCATCTTGGAAGTGTGAGTATGGAGTGAGAGTATGGGTCAGAGAAAGTGACTGACAGTGTTGAGGATTGGGGGTTTAGGAGGAAGGTCACTGACCTTCAGGACCACAGTGTTACAGACACAGAGTTGTTTTGTGAATGGGTAATTAGTTTTTTCTGTCTTTCTACTTTTCCAAAAATTATTTTTGCCCACCACCAGAAACAGTAGTGAACTGCAGTATAATAGAAATATGTAAACGTATCATCATTGCATTTATGTTAGTTAGGCCAGTTATCTAAGAATAAGACAGAATTAAATGATTTAATCCCACATGGCACCTATTCTGTAGCCCAGTGTTTTTCAACCTTTTTGGTTTATGACACCTTAAAGGACCAGTGTGTAGCAATTAGGGAGATCTATTGGCAGAAATGGAATATAATATTAAAGTATGTTTTCTTTAGTTTATAATCACCTGAAAATAAGAATTTTTGTGTTTTCATTACCTTTCTCTTCGTGGAGCCAGTCGCTATGTTTCTACAGTCGCCCAGAACGGACAAACCATTCTGGTTTGTCCGTTTTAACTTTTCCTGCTCGAGCCGGAGTCAATAATGTAAGTCGCTCCGGAGTTAACCCCCATCACTTCACTCAAACAAGACACAGAAACCTCTTTTGGTCTTGAGGAGCTGCAGCATTTATTTCTGCATATTCTCAAAGCTAAGCTAACTCTGTCTTCTGCTCCACTAGCTCAATTGTTCGCTCACACACATTCACCGTCGCTTTCTCTCTCTTGCTTCACCACTCACTTCCCACGTACACACACACACACACACACACACACTCTACGCACTGGCTCTGCTCCAAATGACCTACGCTACTCTTACAACAACTGGCTCTAGAGAAGGCCATTCACGTTTTAACGTTTTTGCTTCAGCCACCGTAGTTCTCCTACACGCTTGGCACACGGGAGAGGTTTCAGGTGGTTGCAATATGCAACCTCACCGCTAGATGCCGCCAGATCCCACGCACTGCACCTTTAAAGATTGTTTCAATCGAAGGGTTTTAAGAGACTAGAGAAGTATCCAGTATTTCACAAGAAAAAGATAAGAAATTAGAGAGTAAAAAAAATAAATAAACATAATTATGTGTAACGAACATATATATATAATTTGATATAATTAATTATCTTGTGAGCTCTCAGATTTACAGTGGGTCCAGACATCTAGTGGGAACCACCGTTGTTGCCTGAATGCAGTAGCATATTAATGCTGAACCATGAGGCTGACTAAGAGAAATACAGTATTTCATTTAAAAAAAATCTTTATTTTTCAGATGAAGGGGTTGGCAAAGCAGATCCTTCGGCTGATTGGTCAGACGGTCCGCTTACCACTTTGGGTCAGACTTTGACTTTTCGTCTAGCGCCATCATCAGGTAAAAAATATTGTCATTGTCATTGTGTGCATGATATCATGCTGTTTCTAGCATGGCTGTAGACTTTGTAACCAATCTGGACTGCAAGATGCAAAAGTTTATATTTAAACTTTACTTTACTTTAAGCAGTAAAATCAAGTCTTTGGCTAGCATGTGCTGCATTTTCTGTGTGGTGAAACTCAATAAATCACTTGTGCAAAAAGCTCTCATGTTTACATCTGGTCTGTTCACTGACCAGACGGCCTTCCCAGTCATACCTGATGCTACATAGCCACAGGGTGACCATTAAAGTGACCATCCCACCTGGTGTCCACATGAGCACAATGTGTGACTTGGAGCTCATGGTCTGCAGTGCAGTGGGAAAGAATGACACCATCAAACAGAGGCGGCAGTGTGTCGGTGACACAGGGTCGAGTCTCCGTCCAGGAATGTTCTTTCATCTGGCGTTGACATCTTCTCCTTGCGTTCAAGCCTGTGTCCTTCCAAATGCAAGAGAAATGCAAGAGACATGCAAGTCAGGCGAATTCAGTCTAAAGTCTAAAATGTGACCTGTGGGTGATGTCTATATTAGACTGGTCCAGAGTGTTTATTTACACTTCCACCTCCACCACCCAAAGCATGCTGGGAGCTTCATGGCTCCAGCCGCTTATGGCCCATGACAGGAATAAGCAGGCAAAGCCTGAACAATTGAATGAACATGTCAGACAAAACAAATGGTTTTGGAAATGAAAGATATACGAGCAACAGCTGTTTTTAAGTTTAAAGGCAGGTTTTTCCTTTAAGCTGTCAAATTCACTGCAGGTGTCTCGTCTGAAAACTGAACCATGAATGAACCTTAAAACACGTGTTAAACAAGGAGCTGCTAATCTACCGTGCGACAGACAGGAGACAGGTGGGACACTGGACCCCGAAAGTTTTTTTTTTAAATCTAGACTTCTTAGCGTACACATCAATTTACACAGATTGACAAATTGAGAAAAATATACTGGAAAGTTTCCATCGTGTGTAAGAAGCTTTGATACAGTTTTTCCAAAATACAGGAATAGTTTTTTAGTAATAGACTTTATGTAAAATACACTTATTTGCTTTCTTAATCAGAGTTAGACTTTATGTATGCTACAATATTTTACTGAAAAACAGACAGAGAACTTGGAGGAAAAAGAAAAACGAATTGCTAAAGAAATGACCTGACTCTTTTTAGTGTATGAGTAATGATTTTAATCAATTATGTTTCTTTTCTATTTTTTCTCTACCCGTAAAACTACAAATAGTTGTTTTTACACTTTGTTTTTTGCACAGATTAAACAAACAAGATATAATATGCTAATTAGTGAGCTTTAGAAGTGCTTCTAGATTGATTTTGTTACCTCAACCAGGCTAGCTGTTTCCCCCTGTTTCCAGTCTTTATGCTAAGCTAAGCTAACCGACTGTTGGCTCTAGCTGCATATTGGTATTAATATTCTCATCTCAATCGCGGCAAGAAAGCAAATAAGTGTGTTTCCCAAAATGTCAAACTAGTTCTTTAATAAGTATCTTTTGTCGTGTATAATTTTGCAGTGCTGGAAAAGAATATGAGCAGAACTTTTTTGTGAGGAAGAGCAAACGGAAAGAGAGGAATCCAAAGAAAGAGAAGCCAAGTTGTTTAATGCCGAACACACACACACACACACACACACACACAAAGGAAACCTCTTGTGCTCGCTCTCTGTATAGCAGACAGCCAGGCAGACAGGCAGGCAGTGATACCATCACCACACAGCATGCTTACAGAGTCACACATTCACACCTCTCTGGCCTTTTGCCTGCTACTTTCTTTCCCATCCACAATGACTTCCCTCCATATTTCTGAGGGAATATACCTTACACTTAATCTGTCAGCGCTGCACTGTTCACGTTGCAAGAACAGCACCAGCTGAAGATTTTATTACAGAGGACGAGGAGCAGGTTCGGTAGGTGTTTCCTCTGGGGTGACATTTTCACCGAGGACAACAGCGGCCGCATTGTGCCGACAGTCTGACTTGTGTCCTTGTTGGGAGATTCCTCGGCATTCCTGAAAGCACTGTCACTGTGACTGGGAGCTCTGTTTCGGCACCCCAAGCTTACAACCAACCCCATGGGAGCGTCGGTACGCGGCTTCCCAAATTCCACATGTTCACAGAGATGCTGAAAGAGACATGAAAGACCTCTTAGAGATCAAGGTCAGGCAGCAGAGGACGAGATGAACGCTGCTGCTAACGTGCCCCAACAGTTCTCTGCCTGCCAGCTGCGATCGCTGAGCGTTCAGGAGTTGGTCTCCCCTTCTATCTATCATTGCTTTTGGCACAAATGATTATTAGAGTACAGTAATGCCAGAAACAAGACTTTTCTTGCTTGGGTGTAGCTGTAGGCTACAATCAAAGTACCAAATGCCTGATATAATGAGGAACATAGACATTTATGATCTGAGTCAGAAAAGGAAAAAAATTTAGCAGTCAATGTTGATACACTGCATTGAATGTTAAATAACCTAATAAAATAACCTAATAATCTATGCCATAAAAGAGCTAAACTGACAATGTTGAACAATATGACAGTATACGGCCCAGTTTTCAGGGGTCAAAGTTCTTGAATATAATAAAACTCCGTGAATGAGCTTACAATTGGCTCAGTCAGCAACTGTCTAGTCAAGCTGACAAGTGCTCAAATGATTGGCAATTATTCAGTGAGTTGACCGATTAATTGAAATTAATTCAGTCATTTAGCTTTTAAGTATACCAAATATTTTGTGATGTAAGCTTTACAAATGCCAGTAATTGTTTGCTGCGCTTTGTTTACATTATAAGTTGAATACTTTTTTGTGCTGCTCAGTCAAAGTGAAACATATCTTTGTTCTTTGTGGTTGTGAATGGTATTTTGTCATTTTATAGGTGAAGTAAATACTCAAAATGTAATAATCATTACAGATGCACTGCTAGGAAAATGTACGACTTGAATCCATTAATTGCAATATTTAAAAGCCCCCTTCAACTTTTCATATTAAGATAAAATATGCATGTAATAAGTAATGCTAATGACTAAAACCACCAATGTGAAGCCCTCAAAGTGGCGACAGCTGATCTGGTGGCTAGCAGCTAACGATGCTCACAGCACGAATAGTGCAAACAACGGCAACAGTGCTGACAGAGCTAAACAGTTTTAACCCAAGTCCCCAGGAAGAGCGCCGAGTTGTGAAGAAAATTTTCGTAGTGGCCAAACAGTGGTACTACAACTTCCGTGTCCGTCACGTGATGCCATTGGGCCCCAAAATACTTTTTCCCATAGACTTACATTGGGAAGGAGACGTCTGTAACTTGGGGGATAATTTTTTTTGAGGTAAAACAGCTTCCCAGTATGAACACTTGAATTGCCCTTATTTAAATCATTAGGTCCTAAAAGTTGTAAAATGCACTATATAACTATAACTATAACTATAAAGCAAGAAATCTCCTGGATCCTGGATATATTTACGTTACAACCAATCTCTTTTTCGCTTCTCCAGAGTCAATAACCAATGAGCGGTTCTCGAGAACGCTGCAAGCAGCACTTCTAGGGGCCAAGCAATCGGCCTGCTCCGAACTGGCACGCGCTCCGAAAGGTCTCGTCCCCGGACAACCCTGCAACAAGCACTTCTGGTGGCCAAGCTATTTGCCCATTCGGAACAGGCACGGCACTAGTGTTGCATAAAATGTCATAAAATTGTCTGAGTATAGTATGCCATAAAAGTGTGTAAGAAATGTCATAGTATAGTTTTTTAAATACTATTCTATGACTTTTTTTTCGACATGCTATACTATGATTTTTTTTTAGACAAACTATACTATGACTTTTAAAAAAAAAAAATTCGACATACTATACTATGACTTTTTTTCGACAAACTAAACCATGACTTTTTTTTTACAAAGTTTTTCGACATACTATACTATGACTTTTTTTTAACACTCTATACTATGACTTTTTTTTCAACATACTATACTAAGACTTTTTTTCGACATACTATACTATGACTTTTTTTTTCGACATACTATACTATAATTTTTTTTACAAAACTTTTAGACATACTATACGATGACTTTTTTTTACAAAATTTTTCGACATACTATACTATGACTTTTTTTTCAACATTTTTTCGGCATACTATACTATGACCTTTTTTCGACATTCTATACTATAATTTTTTTACAAAATGTTTTGACATACTATTCTATTACTTTTTTTCAACATACTATGCTATGACTTGTTCTACAAAATTTTTCGGAATACTATACTATGAATTTTTTTTCGACATACTATAGTATGATTTTTTTTACAAAACTGTTAGACATACTATACGATGACCTTTTTTTCGACATACTATACTAAGACTTTTTTTTACAAAATTTTCCGACCTACTATACTATGACTATTTTTTCGACATACTATACTATGACTTTTTTTCGACATACTATACTATGACTTTTTTTTCAACATACTATACTGTGACTTTTTTTTCGACATACTATACTATGACCTTTTTTTTTACAACATTTTTCGACATACTATACTATGACTTTTTTTTCCGACATTCTGTACTATCATTCTTTTTACAAAATTTTTCGACATACTATTCGATTACTTTTCTTCGACACACTATACTATGACTTTTTTTTTACAACATTTTTTGACATAATATACTATGACTTTTTTTTCGACATACTATCCTATAATTTTTTTACAACATTTTTCAGCATATTATATTAAGACTTTTTTTTACAACATTTTTTCGGCATACTATACTATGACTTTTTTTTCGACATTCTATACTATAATTCTTTTTACAAAATTTTTCGACCTACTATTCTATTATTTTTTTTCGACATACTATGCTATGACTTCTTTCACAAAATTTTTCGGAATACTATACTATGACTTTTTTTTCAACATACTATAGTATGATTTTTTTACAAACCTTTAGACATACTATACGATGACCTTTTTTTCGACATACTATACTAAGACTTTTTAAAAAAATAAATTTTGACGGACTATACTATGACTATTTTTTCGACATACTAGACTATGAAATTTAAAAAAAAAAAAATTTCGACATACTATACCACGACTTTTTTTTTTAGAACATTTTCGACATACTTTACTAGGACTTTTTTTCGACATACTATACTATGACTTTTTTTTACAAAATTTTTCGACATACTATACTATGACTTTTTTTTACAACATACTATACTATGACTTTTTTTTACAAAATTTTTCGACATACTATTCTATTACTTTTTTTCGACATACTATACTATGACTTTTTTTTACAAAATTTTTCAACATACTATACTATGACTTTTTTTCGACAAACTATACTATGACTTTTTTTTACAAAATTTTTTGACATACTATTCTATTACTTTTCTTCGAAATACTATACTATGACTTTTTTCTTACAAAATTTTTCGACATACTATGCTATGACTTTTTTTTGACATACTATACTATGGCTTTTTTTCGACAAACTATACTATGACTTTTTTTTTTGACATACTACACTAAGACTTTTTTTTACAAAATTTTCCGACCTACTATACTATGACTATTTTTTCGACATACTATACTATGACTTTTTTTCGACATACTATACTATGACTTTTTTTTCAACATACTATACTGTGACTTTTTTTTCGACATACTATACTATGACCTTTTTTTTTACAACATTTTTCGACATACTATACTATGACTTTTTTTTCCGATCATTCTTTTTACAAAATTTTTCGACATACTATTCGATTACTTTTCTTCGACACACTATACTATGACTTTTTTTTTACAACATTTTTTGACATAATATACTATGACTTTTTTTTCGACATACTATCCTATAATTTTTTTACAACATTTTTCAGCATATTATATTAAGACTTTTTTTTACAACATTTTTTCGGCATACTATACTATGACTTTTTTTTCGACATTCTATACTATAATTCTTTTTACAAAATTTTTCGACCTACTATTCTATTATTTTTTTTCGACATACTATGCTATGACTTCTTTCACAAAATTTTTCGGAATACTATACTATGACTTTTTTTTCAACATACTATAGTATGATTTTTTTACAAACCTTTAGACATACTATACGATGACCTTTTTTTCGACATACTATACTAAGACTTTTTAAAAAAATAAATTTTGACGGACTATACTATGACTATTTTTTCGACATACTAGACTATGAAATTTAAAAAAAAAAAAATTTCGACATACTATACCACGACTTTTTTTTTTAGAACATTTTCGACATACTTTACTAGGACTTTTTTTCGACATACTATACTATGACTTTTTTTTACAAAATTTTTCGACATACTATACTATGACTTTTTTTTACAACATACTATACTATGACTTTTTTTTACAAAATTTTTCGACATACTATTCTATTACTTTTTTTCGACATACTATACTATGACTTTTTTTTACAAAATTTTTCAACATACTATACTATGACTTTTTTTCGACAAACTATACTATGACTTTTTTTTACAAAATTTTTTGACATACTATTCTATTACTTTTCTTCGAAATACTATACTATGACTTTTTTCTTACAAAATTTTTCGACATACTATGCTATGACTTTTTTTTGACATACTATACTATGGCTTTTTTTCGACAAACTATACTATGACTTTTTTTTTTGACATACTACACTAAAACTTTTTTTTACAACTTTTTTCGACATACTATACTATGACTTTCTTTTCGACATACTATACCATCATTTTTTTTACAAAACTTTTAGACATACTATACGATGACTTTTTTTTCGACATACTATACTAATACTTCTTTTTACAAAATTTTTCGACATACTATACTATGACTTTGTTTTCGACATACTATGCAAGAACTTTTTTTGGACATACTATACAATGACTTTTTTTTATAAAATTTTTCGAGGTACTATAGTGTGACTTTTTTTCGACATACTATACTATGACTTTTTTTCGACAAACTATACTCTGACTTTTTTTTCAACATACTATACTATGACTATTTTTACGACATACTATACTATGACTTTTTTTTCAACATACTATACTATGACTTTTTTTTCGACATACTAGACTATGACTTTTTTTTACAAAATCTTTCGACATACTATACTATGACTTTTTTTTCGACATACTAGACTATGAAATTTAAAAAAAAAAAATGTCGACATACTATACCATGAGTTTTTTTCGACATACTATACTATGACTTTTTTTTTACAACATTTTTCGACATACTATTCTATTACTTTTTTCGACATACTATATTATGACTTATGTTCGACATACTATACTATGACACTTTTTAAAAAAAAACTTCGAGATAATATACTAAGACTTATTTTCGACATACTATACTATGACTTTTTTTTACAAAATCTTTCGACATACTATACTATGACTTTTTTTTCGACATACTATGCTATGACTTTTTTTACTAAATTTTTCGACATACTATACTATGACTATTTTTTACAAAATTTTTCGACTTATTATTCTATTACTTTTCTTTGACATACTATACTATGACTTTTTTTTTGACATACTATACGATGACTTTTTTTTGACCTACTATACTTTGACAATTAAAAAAAAAAAATTTGGGCATACTATACTGTGACTTTTTTTATAATAAGACTTCTTTTTTATAAAATTTTTCGACATACTATACTATGACTTTTTTTTCGACATACTATGATAGGACTATTTTTCGACATACTATACTATGACTTATTTTTACAAAATTTTTCGACATACTATACTCTGACTTTTTTTTCGACATACTATACTATGACTTTTTTTTCGACATACTAGACTATGAAATTTAAAAAAAAAAAATGTCGACATACTATACCATGAGTTTTTTTCGACATACTATACTATGACTTTTTTTTTACAACATTTTTCGATATACTTTACTAGGACTTTTTTTTCGACATACAATACTATGACTTTTTTTTACAACATTTTTCGACATACTATACTATGACTTTCTTCTCGACATACTATACCATCATTTTTTTTACAAAACTTTTAGACATACTATACGATGACTTTTTTTTCGACATACTATACTAATACTTCTTTTTGCAAAATTTTTCGACATACTATACTATAACTTTGTTTTCGACATACTATGCAAGAACTTTTTTTTGACATACTATACAATGACTTTTTTTTATAAAATTTTTCGAGGTACTATAGTATGACTTTTTTTTGACATACTATACTATGACTTTTTTTCGACAAATTATACTATGACTTTTTTTTCAACATCCTATACTATGACTATTTTTACGACATACTATACTATGACTTTTTTTTCAACATACTATACTATGACTTTTTTTTCGACATACTAGACTATGAAATATAAAAAAAAAAAATGTCGACATACTATACCATGACTTTTTTTTACAATATTTTTCGACATACTTTACTAGGTCTTTTTTTTCGACATACTATACTATGACTTTTTTTTACAAAATTTTTCGACATACTATACTAGGACTTTTTTACAACATACTATACTATGACTTTTTTTTACAAAATTTTTCGACATACTATACTATGAATTTTTTTTCGACATACTATGCTATGACTGTTTTTACAAAATTTTTCGACATACTATACTATGACTATTTTTTACAAAATTTTTCGACATACTACTCTATTACTTTTCTTTGACATACTATACTATGACTTTTTTTTTTACATACTATACTATGACTTTTTTTTCGACATACTATGCTATGACTTTTTTTACTAAATTTTTCGACATACTATACTATGACTATTTTTTACAAAATTTTTCGACTTACTATTCTATTACTTTTCTTTGACATACTATACTATGACTTTTTTTTTGACATACTATACGATGACTTTTTTTTGACCTACTATACTTTGACAATTAAAAAAAAAAAATTTGGGCATACTATACTGTGACTTTTTTTATAATAAGACTTCTTTTTTACAAAATTTTTCGACATACTATACTATGACTTTTTTTTCGACATACTATGATAGGACTATTTTTCGACATACTATACTATGACTTATTTTTACAAAATTTTTCGACATACTATACTCTGACTTTTTTTTCGACATACTATACTATGACTTTTTTTTCGACATACTAGACTATGAAATTTAAAAAAAAAAAATGTCGACATACTATACCATGAGTTTTTTTCGACATACTATCCTATGACTTTTTTTTTACAACATTTTTCGATATACTTTACTAGGACTTTTTTTTCGACATACAATACTATGACTTTTTATTACAACATTTTTCGACATACTATACTATGACTTTCTTCTCGACATACTATACCATCATTTTTTTTACAAAACTTTTAGACATACTATACGATGACTTTTTTTTCGACATACTATACTAATACTTCTTTTTGCAAAATTTTTCGACATACTATACTATAACTTTGTTTTCGACATACTATGCAAGAACTTTTTTTTGACATACTATACAATGACTTTTTTTTATAAAATTTTTCGAGGTACTATAGTATGACTTTTTTTTGACATACTATACTATGACTTTTTTTCGACAAATTATACTATGACTTTTTTTTCAACATCCTATACTATGACTATTTTTACGACATACTATACTATGACTTTTTTTTCAACATACTATACTATGACTTTTTTTTCGACATACTAGACTATGAAATATAAAAAAAAAAAATGTCGACATACTATACCATGACTTTTTTTTACAATATTTTTCGACATACTTTACTAGGTCTTTTTTTTCGACATACTATACTATGACTTTTTTTTACAACATTTTTCGACATACTATACTAGGACTTTTTTACAACATACTATACTATGACTTTTTTTTACAAAATTTTTCGACATACTATACTATGACTTTTTTTTCGACATACTATGCTATGACTTTTTTTACAAAATTTTTCGACATACTATACTATGACTTTTTTTTTTACATACTATACGATGACTTTTTTTTCGACCTACTATGCTATGACTTTTTTTACAAAATTTTTCGACATACTATACTATGAATATTTTTTCGACATACTAGACTATGAAATTTAAAAAAAAAAAATGTCGACATACTATACCATGAGTTTTTTTCGACATACTATACTCTGACTTTTTTTTTACAACATTTTTCGATATACTTTACTAGGACTTTTTTTTCGACATACAATACTATGACTTTTTATTACAACATTTTTCGACATACTATACTATGAATTTTTTTACAACATACTATACTATGACTTTTTTTTACAAAATTTTTTCGACATACTATTCTATTACTTTTTTTCGACATACTATACTATGACTTTTTTTTACAAAATTTTTCAACATACTATACTATGACTTTTTTTCGACAAACTATACTATGACTTTTTTTTACAACATTTTTTGACATACTATTCTATTACTTTTCTTCGAAATACTATACTATGACTTTTTTCTTACAAAAGTTTTCGACATACTATGCTATGACTTTTTTTTTTGACATACTACACTAAAACTTTTTTTTACAACTTTTTTCGGCATACTATACTATGACTTTTTTTTCGACATACTAGATTATGAAATTTAAAAAAAAAAAATGCCTTCATACTATACCATGAGGTTTTTTCGACATACTATACTATGACTTTTTTTTTACAATATTTTTCGACATACTTTACGAGGACTTTTTTGTCGACATACTATACTATAACTTTTTATTACAACATTTTTCGACATACTATACTATGACTTTCTTTTCGACATACTATACCATCATTTTTTTTACAAAACTTTTAGACATACTATACGATGACTTTTTTTTCGACATACTATACTAATACTTCTTTTTACAAAATTTTTCGACATACTATACAATGACTTTGTTTTCGACATACTATACTATGACTTTTTTTTCGACATACTAGACTATGAAATTTAAAAAAAAAAAATGTCGACATACTATACCATGAGTTTTTTTGGACATACTATACTATGACTTTTTTTTTACAACATTTTTCGATATACTTTACTAGGACTTTTTTTTCGACGTACAATACTATGACTTTTTATTACAACATTTTTCGACATACTATACTATGACTTTTTTTACAACATACTATACTATGACTTTTTTTTACAAAATGTTTTCGACATACTACTCTATTACTTTTTTTCGACATACTATACTATGACTTTTTTTCGACAAACTATACTATGACTTTTTTTTACAACATTTTTTGACATACTATTCTATTACTTTTCTTCGAAATACTATACTATGACTTTTTTCTTACAAAATTTTTCGACATACTATGCTATGACTTTTTTTTTTGACATACTACACTAAAACTTTTTTTTACAACTTTTTTCGGCATACTATACTATGACTTTTTTTTCGACATACTAGACTATGAAATTTAAAAAAAAAAAATGCCTACATACTATACCATGAGGTTTTTTCGACATACTATACTATGACTTTTTTTTTACAACATTTTTCGACATACTTTACTAGGACTTTTTTTTCGACATACTATACTATAACTTTTTATTACAACATTTTTCGACATACTATACTATGACTTTCTTTTCGACATACTATACAATCATTTTTTTTACAAAACTTTTAGACATACTATACGATGACTTTTTTTTCGACATACTATACTAATACTTCTTTTTACAAAATTTTTCGACATACTATACTATGACTTTGTTTTCGACATACTATGCAAGAACTTTTTTTGGACATACTATACAATGACTTTTTTTTATAAAATTTTTCGAGGTACTATAGTGTGACTTTTTTTCGACATACTATACTATGACTTTTTTTCGACAAACTATACTCTGACTTTTTTTTCAACATACTATACTATGACTATTTTTACGACATACTATACTATGACTTTTTTTTCAACATACTATACTATGACTTTTTTTTCGACATACTAGACTATGACTTTTTTTTACAAAATCTTTCGACATACTATACTATGACTTTTTTTTCGACATACTAGACTATGAAATTTAAAAAAAAAAAATGTCGACATACTATACCATGAGTTTTTTTCGAGATACTATACTATGACTTTTTTTTTACAACATTTTTCGACATACTATTCTATTACTTTTTTTCGACATACTATATTATGACTTATGTTCGACATACTATACTATGACACTTTTTAAAAAAAAACTTCGAGATAATATACTAAGACTTATTTTCGACATACTATACTATGACTTTTTTTTACAAAATCTTTCGTCATACTATACTATGACTTTTTTTTCGACATACTATGCTATGACTTTTTTTACTAAATTTTTCGACATACTATACTATGACTATTTTTTACAAAATTTTTCGACTTACTATTCTATTACTTTTCTTTGACATACTATACTATGACTTTTTTTTTGACATACTATACGATGACTTTTTTTTGACCTACTATACTTTGACAATTAAAAAAAAAAAATTTGGGCATACTATACTATGACTTTTTTTATAATAAGACTTCTTTTTTACAAAATTTTTCGACATACTATACTATGACTTTTTTTTCGACATACTATGATAGGACTATTTTTCGACATACTATACTATGACTTATTTTTACAAAATTTTTCGACATACTATACTCTGACTTTTTTTTCGACATACTATACTATGACTTTTTTTTCGACATACTAGACTATGAAATTTAAAAAAAAAAAATGTCGACATACTATACCATGAGTTTTTTTCGACATACTATACTATGACTTTTTTTTTACAACATTTTTCGATATACTTTACTAGGACTTTTTTTTCGACATACAATACTATGACTTTTTATTACAACATTTTTCGACATACTATACTATGACTTTCTTCTCGACATACTATACCATCATTTTTTTTACAAAACTTTTAGACATACTATACGATGACTTTTTTTTCGAAATACTATACTAATACTTCTTTTTGCAAAATTTTTCGACATACTATACTATAACTTTGTTTTCGACATACTATGCAAGAACTTTTTTTTGACATACTATACAATGACTTTTTTTTATAAAATTTTTCGAGGTACTATAGTATGACTTTTTTTCGACATACTATACTATGACTTTTTTTCGACAAATTATACTATGACTTTTTTTTCAACATCCTATACTCTGACTATTTTTACGACATACTATACTATGACTTTTTTTTCAACATACTATACTATGACTTTTTTTTCGACATACTAGACTATGAAATATAAAAAAAAAAAATGTCGACATACTATACCATGACTTTTTTTTACAATATTTTTCGACATACTTTACTAGGTCTTTTTTTTCGACATACTATACTATGACTTTTTTTTACAAAATTTTTCGACATACTATACTAGGACTTTTTTACAACATACTATACTATGACTTTTTTTTACAAAATTTTTCGACATACTATACTATGACTTTTTTTTCGACATACTATGCTATGACTTTTTTTACAAAATTTTTCGACATACTATACTATGACTATTTTTTACAAAATTTTTCGACATACTATTCTATTACTTTTCTTTGATATACTATAATATGACTTTTTTTTTTACATACTATACGATGACTTTTTTTTCGACCTACTATGCTATGACTTTTTTTACAAAATTTTTTGACATACTATACTATGACTATTTTTTACAAAATTTTTCGACATACTATTCTATTACTTTTCTTTGACATACTATACCATGACTTTTTTTTTTACATACTATACGATGACTTTTTTTCGACCTACTATACTTTGACATTTAAAAAAAAAAAATTTGGGCATACTATACTATAACTTTTTTTATAATAAGACTTCTTTTTACAAAATTTTTCGACATACTATACTCTGACTTTTTTTTCGACATACTATACTATGACTTTTTTTTACAACATTTTTCGACATACTATACTATGACTTTATTTTACAACATTTTTCGACATACTATTCTATTACTTTTTTTCGACATACTATACCATGACTTTTTTTTACAAATTTTTCGACATACTATTCTATGATTTTTTTCCTGACAAACTATACTCTGACTTTTTTTTAACAAAATATTTCGACATACTATACTAGGACTTTTTTTTCGACATACTATGCTATGACTTTTTATTACAAATTTTTCGACATACTATACTATGACTTTCTTTTCGACATACTATACCATAATTTTTTTTACAAAACTTTGAGACATATTATACGATGACTTTTTTTCGACATACTATACTCTGACTTTTTTTTCGACAAACTATACTATGACTTTTTTTTCGAAATACTATACTATGACTTATTTTCGACCTACTATACTATGAATTTTTTTTCGACATACTATACTATGACTTATTTTCGACATACTATACTATGACTTTTTTTACAAAATCTTTCAATATACTATACTAGGACTTTTTTTTCGACATTCTATGCTATGACTTTTTATTACAAAATTTTTCGACATACTATACTATGACATTGTTTTACGAATATTTTCGAAATTCTATAGTATGACTTTTTTCATGAACATTTTCAAAATTTTAAACTGAGTTTTTTTTCCACCAAATCAATCGACAGACTATACTATGCCTTTTTTCATGAAATTTTTCGACATTCTATACTATGACATTGTTTTACGAATATTTTCGACATACTATATTATGACTTATTTTTACAAAATTTTTCGACATACTATACTCTGACTTTTTTTTCGACATACTATACTATGACTTTTTTTTCGACATACTAGACTATGAAATTTAAAAAAAAAAAATGTCGACATACTATACCATGAGTTTTTTTCGACATACTATACTATGACTTTTTTTTTACAACATTTTTCGATATACTTTACTAGGACTTTTTTTTCGACATACAATACTATGACTTTTTATTACAACATTTTTCGACATACTATACTATGACTTTCTTCTCGACATACTATACCATCATTTTTTTTACAAAACTTTTAGACATACTATACGATGACTTTTTTTTCGACATACTATACTAATACTTCTTTTTGCAAAATTTTTCGACATACTATACTATAACTTTGTTTTCGACATACTATGCAAGAACTTTTTTTTGACATACTATACAATGACTTTTTTTTATAAAATTTTTCGAGGTACTATAGTATGACTTTTTTTTGACATACTATACTATGACTTTTTTTCGACAAATTATACTATGACTTTTTTTTCAACATCCTATACTATGACTATTTTTACGACATACTATACTATGACTTTTTTTTCAACATACTATACTATGACTTTTTTTTCGACATACTAGACTATGAAATATAAAAAAAAAAAATGTCGACATACTATACCATGACTTTTTTTTACAATATTTTTCGACATACTTTACTAGGTCTTTTTTTTCGACATACTATACTATGACTTTTTTTTACAAAATTTTTCGACATACTATACTAGGACTTTTTTACAACATACTATACTATGACTTTTTTTTACAAAATTTTTCGACATACTATACTATGACTTTTTTTTCGACATACTATGCTATGACTTTTTTTACAAAATTTTTCGACATACTATACTATGACTATTTTTTACAAAATTTTTCGACATACTACTCTATTACTTTTCTTTGACATACTATACTATGACTTTTTTTTTTACATACTATACGATGACTTTTTTTTCGACCTACTATGCTATGACTTTTTTTACAAAATTTTTCGACATACTATACTATGACTATTTTTTCGACATACTAGACTATGAAATTTAAAAAAAAAAAATGTCGACATACTATACCATGAGTTTTTTTCGACATACTATACTATGACTTTTTTTTTACAACATTTTTCGATATACTTTACTAGGACTTTTTTTTCGACATACAATACTATGACTTTTTATTACAACATTTTTCGACATACTATACTATGAATTTTTTTACAACATACTATACTATGACTTTTTTTTACAAAATTTTTTCGACATACTATTATATTACTTTTTTTCGACATACTATACTATGACTTTTTTTTACAAAATTTTTCAACATACTATACTATGACTTTTTTTCGACAAACTATACTATGACTTTTTTTTACAACATTTTTTGACATACTATTCTATTACTTTTCTTCGAAATACTATACTATGACTTTTTTCTTACAAAAGTTTTCGACATACTATGCTATGACTTTTTTTTTTGACATACTACACTAAAACTTTTTTTTACAACTTTTTTCGGCATACTATACCATGACTTTTTTTTCGACATACTAGACTATGAAATTTAAAAAAAAAAAATGCCTACATACTATACCATGAGGTTTTTTCGACATACTATACTATGACTTTTTTTTTACAACATTTTTCGACATACTTTACTAGGACTTTTTTGTCGACATACTATACTATAACTTTTTATTACAACATTTTTCGACATACTATACTATGACTTTCTTTTCGACATACTATACCATCATTTTTTTTACAAAACTTTTAGACATACTATACGATGACTTTTTTTTCGACATACTATACTAATACTTCTTTTTACAAAATTTTTCGACATACTATACAATGACTTTGTTTTCGACATCCTATACTATGACTTTTTTTTCGACATACTAGACTATGAAATTTAAAAAAAAAAAATGTCGACATACTATACCATGAGTTTTTTTGGACATACTATACTATGACTTTTTTTTTACAACATTTTTCGATATACTTTACTAGGACTTTTTTTACAACATACTATACTATGACTTTTTATTACAACATTTTTCGACCTACTATACTATGACTTTTTTTACAACATACTATACTATGACTTTTTTTTACAAAATTTTTTCGACATACTATTCTATTACTTTTTTTCGACATACTATACTATGACTTTTTTTCGACAAACTATACTATGACTTTTTTTTACAACATTTTTTGACATACTATTCTATTACTTTTCTTCGAAATACTATACTATGACTTTTTTCTTACAAAATTTTTCGACATACTATGCTATGACTTTTTTTTTTGACATACTACACTAAAACTTTTTTTTACAACTTTTTTCGGCATACTATACTATGACTTTTTTTTCGACATACTAGACTATGAAATTTAAAAAAAAAAAATGCCTACATACTATACCATGAGGTTTTTTCGACATACTATACTATGACTTTTTTTTTACAACATTTTTCGACATACTTTACTAGGACTTTTTTTTCGACATACTATGCTATGACTTTTTTTACAAAATTTTTCGACATACTATACTATGACTATTTTTTACAAAATTTTTCGACATACTACTCTATTACTTTTCTTTGACATACTATACTATGACTTTTTTTTTTACATACTATACGATGACTTTTTTTTCGACCTACTATGCTATGACTTTTTTTACAAAATTTTTCGACATACTATACTATGACTATTTTTTACAAAATTTTTCGACATACTATTCTATTACTTTTCTTTGACATACTATACCATGACTTTTTTTTTTACATACTATACGATGACTTTTTTTCGACCTACTATACTTTGACATTTAAAAAAAAAAAATTTGGGCATACTATACTATAACTTTTTTTATAATAAGACTTCTTTTTACAAAATTTTTCGACATACTATACTATGACTTTTTTTTCGACATACTATGCTAGGACTATTTTTCGACATACTATATTATGACTTATTTTTACAAAATTTTTCGACATACTATACTCTGACTTTTTTTTCGACATACTATACTATGACTTTTTTTTACAACATTTTTCGACATACTATACTATGACTTTATTTTACAACATTTTTCGACATACTATTCTATTACTTTTTTTCGACATACTATACCATGACTTTTTTTTACAAATTTTTCGACATACTATTCTATGATTTTTTTCCTGACAAACTATACTATGACTTTTTTTTAACAAAATATTTCGACATACTATACTAGGACTTTTTTTTAGACATACTATGCTATGACTTTTTATTACAAATTTTTCGACATACTATACTATGACTTTCTTTTCGACATACTATACCATAATTTTTTTTACAAAACTTTGAGACATATTATACGATGACTTTTTTTCGACAAACTATACTATTACTTTTTTTTACAAAATTTTTTGACATACTATTCTATTACTTTTCTTCGACATACTATACTATGACTTTTTTTTACAACATTTTTAAACATACTATACTATGACTTTTTTTTCGACATACTATACTATAACTTTTTTTTACAACTTTTTTCGGCATACTATACTATGACTTTTTTTTCGAAATACTATACTATGACTTATTTTCGACCTACTATACTATGAATTTTTTTCGACATACTATACTATGACTTATTTTCGACATACTATACTATGACTTTTTTTTACAAAATCTTTCAATATACTATACTAGGACTTTTTTTTCGACATTCTATGCTATGACTTTTTATTACAAAATTTTTCGACATACTATACTATGACATTGTTTTACGAATATTTTCGACATTCTATAGTATGACTTTTTTCATGAACATTTTCAAAATTATAAACTGAGTTTTTTTTCCACCAAATCAATCGACAGACTATACTATGCCTTTTTTCATGAAATTTTTCGACATTCTATACTATGACATTGTTTTACGAATATTTTCGACATTCTATATTATGACTTTTTTCCTGAACATTTTCAAAATTTTAAACTGAGTGTTTTTTCCACCAAATCAATCGACAGACTATACTATGTCTTTTTTCATGAAATTTTTCGACATTCTATACTAGGACATTTTTTTACGAATATTTTCGACATGAAAAATTTTCATGAAAATAGTCATACTATAGTATGACTTTTTTCATGAACATTTTCAAAATTATAAACTGATTTTTTTTTCCACCAAATTAATCGACAGACTATACTATGCCTTTTTTCATGAAAATTTTCGAAATTTTAAACTGAGTTTTTTTTCCACCAAATTAATCGACAGACTATACTATGCCTTTTTTCATGAAATTTTTCGACATTCTATACTATGACATTTTTTTACGAATATTTTCGACATGAAAAATTTTCATTAAAAAAGTCATACTATAGTATGACTTTTTTCATGAAAATTTTCGAAATTTTAAACTGAGTTTTTCTGTCCACTAAATTAATTGACACACTATACTATGCCTTTTTTCATGAAATGTTTTGACATTCTATACTATGACAATTTTTTTACGAATATTTTCGACATGAAAATTTTCATGAAAATAGTCATACTATAGTATGACTTTTTTCATGAAAATTTTCGAAATTTTAAAAAGTGTTTTTTCCACCAAATTAATCGGCAGACTATACTATGCCTTTTTTCATGAAATTTTTCGACATTCTATACTACGACATTTTTTTACGAATATTTTCGACATGAAAAATTTTCATGAAAAAAGTCATACTATAGTATGACTTTTTTCATGAAAATTTTCGAAACTTTAAACTGAGTTTTTTTCCAACCAAATTAATCGACAGACTATACTATGGCTTTTTTCATGACATTTTTTCGACATTCTATACTATGACATTTTTTTACGAATATTTTCGACATGAGCATTTTCGAAATTTTAATCTGAGTTTTTTTTCCACCAAATTTATCGACGGAGTATACTATGCCTTTTTTCATGAAATTTTTCGACATTCTATACTCTCACATTTTTTTACGAATATTTTCGACATGCTATAGTATGACTTTTTTCATGAACATTTTCAAAATTTTAAACTGAGTTTTTTTTCCACCAAATCAATCGATAGACTATACTATGCCTTTTTTCATGAAATTTTGCGACATTCAATACTATGACATTTGTTTTACGAATATTTTCGACATGCTATAGTATGACTTTTTTCATGAAAATTTTCGAAATTTTAAACTGAGTTTTTTTCCCCACCAAATCAATCGACAGACTATACTATGCCTTTTTTCATGAAAATTTTCGAAATTTTAAACTGAGTTTTTTTTCCACCAAATTAATCGACAGACTATACTATGCCTTTTTTCATGAAATTTTTCGACATTCTATACTATGACATTTTTTTACGAATATTTTCGACATGAAAAATTTTCATTAAAAAAGTCATACTATAGTGTGACTTTTTTCATGAAAATTTTCGAAATTTTAAACTGAGTTTTTTTCCCCACCAAATCAATCGACAGACTATACTATGCCTTTTTTCATGAAATTTTTCGACATTCTATACTATGACATTTTTTTACGAATATTTTCGACATGAAAATTTTCGAAATTTTAAAGTGAGTTTTTTTTTCCACCAAATTAATCGACAGACTATACTATTCCTTTTTTCATGAAAATTTTCGACATTCTATACTATGACATTTTGTTACGAATATTTTCGACATGAAACATTTTCATGAAGTCATACTATAGTATGACTTTTTTCATGAACATTTTCAAAATCATAAACTGAGTTTTTTTTCCACCAAATTAATCGACAGACTATACTATGCCTTTTTTCATGAAAATTTTCGAAATTTTAAACTGAGTTTTTTTTCCACCAAATTAATCGACAGACTATACTATGCCTTTTTTCATGAAAATTTTCGAATTTTTAAACTGAGTTTTTTTTCCACCAAATTAATCGACAGACTATACTATGCCTTTTTGCATGAAATTTTTCGACATTCTATACTATGACATTTTTTTACAAATATTTTCGAAATGAAAATTTTCATGAAAATAGTCATACTATAGTATGACTTTTTTCATGAAAATTTTCGAAATTTTAAACTGAGTTTTTTTTCCACCAAATTAATCGACAGACTATACTATGCCTTTTTTCATGAAATTTTTTGACATTCTATACTATGACATTTGTTTTACAAATATTTTCAACATGCTATAGTATGACTTTTTTTTATGAAAATTTTCGAAATTTTAAACTGAGTGTTTTTTCCACCAAATCAATCGACAGACTATACTATGCCTTTTTTCATGAAAATTTTCGAAATTTTAAACTGATTTTTTTTTCCACCAAATTAATCGACAGACTATACTATGCCTTTTTTCATGAAATTTTTCGACATTCTATACTATGACATTTTTTTACGAATATTTTCGACATGAAAATTTTCGAAATTTTAAAGTGAGTTTTTTTTTCCACCAAATTAATCGACAGACTATACTATTCCTTTTTTCATGAAAATTTTCGACATTCTATACTATGACATTTTTTTACGAATATTTTCGACTTGAAACATTTTCATGAAGTCATACTATAGTATGACTTTTTTCATGAACATTTTCAAAATCATAAACTGAGTTTTTTTTCCACCAAATTAATCGACAGACTATACTATGCCTTTTTTCATGAAAATTTTCGAAATTTTAAACTGATTTTTTTTTCCACCAAATTAATCGACAGACTATACTATGCCTTTTTGCATGAAATTTTTCGACATTCTATACTATGACATTTTTTTACAAATATTTTCGAAATGAAAATTTTCATGAAAATAGTCATACTATAGTATGACTTTTTTCATGAAAATTTTCGAAATTTTAAACTGAGTTTTTTTTCCACCAAATTAATCGACAGACTATACTATGCCTTTTTTCATGAAATTTTTCGACATTCTATACTACGACATTTTTTTATGAATATTTTCGACATGAAAAATTTTCATGAAAAAAGTCATACTATAGTATCACTTTTTTCATGAAAATTTTCGAAATTTTAAACTGAGTGTTTTTTCCACCAAATCAATCGATAGACTATACTATGCCTTTTTTCATGAAATTTTTCGACATTCTATACTATGACATTTTTTTACGAATATTTTCGACATGAAAAATTTTCATGAAAAAAGTCATATAGTATGACTTTTTTCATGAAAATTTTCGAAATTTTAAACTGAGTTTTTTTTCCACCAAATTAATCGACAGACTATACTATGCCTTTTTTCACGAAATTTTTCGACATTCTATACTATGACATTTTTTTACGAATATTTTCGACATGAAAAATTTTCATGAAAATTTTCGAAATTTTAAACTGAGTGTTTTATCCACCAAATCAATCGACAGACTATACTATGCCTTTTTTCATGAAATTTTTCGACATTCTATACTACGACATTTTTTTACGAATATTTTCGACATGAAAAATTTTCATGAAAAAAGTCATACTATAGTATGACTTTTTTCATGAACATTTTCAAAATTATAAACTGAGTTTTTTTTCCACCAAATTAATCGACAGACTATACTATGCCTTTTTTCATGAAATTTTTCGACATTCTATACTACGACATTTTTTTAGGAAAATTTTCGAAATTTTAAACTGATTTTTTTTTCCACCAAATTAATCGACAGACTATACTATGCCTTTTTTCATGAAATTTTTCGACATTCTATACTATGACATTTTTATTACAACATTTTTCGACATACTATACTATGAATTTTTTTACAACATACTATACTATGACTTTTTTTTACAAAATTTTTTCGACATACTATTCTATTACTTTTTTTCGACATACTATACTATGACTTTTTTTTACAAAATTTTTCAACATACTATACTATGACTTTTTTTCGACAAACTATACTATGACTTTTTTTTACAACATTTTTTGACATACTATTCTATTACTTTTCTTCGAAATACTATACTATGACTTTTTTCTTACAAAAGTTTTCGACATACTATGCTATGACTTTTTTTTTTGACATACTACACTAAAACTTTTTTTTACAACTTTTTTCGGCATACTATACCATGACTTTTTTTTCGACATACTAGACTATGAAATTTAAAAAAAAAAAATGCCTACATACTATACCATGAGGTTTTTTCGACATACTATACTATGACTTTTTTTTTACAACATTTTTCGACATACTTTACTAGGACTTTTTTGTCGACATACTATACTATAACTTTTTATTACAACATTTTTCGACATACTATACTATGACTTTCTTTTCGACATACTATACCATCATTTTTTTTACAAAACTTTTAGACATACTATACGATGACTTTTTTTTCGACATACTATACTAATACTTCTTTTTACAAAATTTTTCGACATACTATACAATGACTTTGTTTTCGACATCCTATACTATGACTTTTTTTTCGACATACTAGACTATGAAATTTAAAAAAAAAAAATGTCGACATACTATACCATGAGTTTTTTTGGACATACTATACTATGACTTTTTTTTTACAACATTTTTCGATATACTTTACTAGGACTTTTTTTTCGACATACAATACTATGACTTTTTATTACAACATTTTTCGACCTACTATACTATGACTTTTTTTACAACATACTATACTATGACTTTTTTTTACAAAATTTTTTCGACATACTATTCTATTACTTTTTTTCGACATACTATACTATGACTTTTTTTCGACAAACTATACTATGACTTTTTTTTACAACATTTTTTGACATACTATTCTATTACTTTTCTTCGAAATACTATACTATGACTTTTTTCTTACAAAATTTTTCGACATACTATGCTATGACTTTTTTTTTTGACATACTACACTAAAACTTTTTTTTACAACTTTTTTCGGCATACTATACTATGACTTTTTTTTCGACATACTAGACTATGAAATTTAAAAAAAAAAAATGCCTACATACTATACCATGAGGTTTTTTCGACATACTATACTATGACTTTTTTTTTACAACATTTTTCGACATACTTTACTAGGACTTTTTTTTCGACATACTATGCTATGACTTTTTTTACAAAATTTTTCGACATACTATACTATGACTATTTTTTACAAAATTTTTCGACATACTACTCTATTACTTTTCTTTGACATACTATACTATGACTTTTTTTTTTACATACTATACGATGACTTTTTTTTCGACCTACTATGCTATGACTTTTTTTACAAAATTTTTCGACATACTATACTATGACTATTTTTTACAAAATTTTTCGACATACTATTCTATTACTTTTCTTTGACATACTATACCATGACTTTTTTTTTTACATACTATACGATGACTTTTTTTCGACCTACTATACTTTGACATTTAAAAAAAAAAAATTTGGGCATACTATACTATAACTTTTTTTATAATAAGACTTCTTTTTACAAAATTTTTCGACATACTATACTATGACTTTTTTTTCGACATACTATGCTAGGACTATTTTTGCTATGCCTTTTTTCATGAAAATTTTCGAAATTTTAAACTGAGTTTTTTTTCCACCAAATTAATCGACAGACTATACTATGCCTTTTTTCATGAAAATTTTCGAATTTTTAAACTGAGTTTTTTTTCCACCAAATTAATCGACAGACTATACTATGCCTTTTTGCATGAAATTTTTCGACATTCTATACTATGACATTTTTTTACAAATATTTTCGAAATGAAAATTTTCATGAAAATAGTCATACTATAGTATGACTTTTTTCATGAAAATTTTCGAAATTTTAAACTGAGTTTTTTTTCCACCAAATTAATCGACAGACTATACTATGCCTTTTTTCATGAAATTTTTCGACATTCTATACTATGACATTTGTTTTACAAATATTTTCAACATGCTATAGTATGACTTTTTTCATGAAAATTTTCGAAATTTTAAACTGAGTTTTTTTTCCACCAAATCAATCGACAGACTATACTATGCCTTTTTTCATGAAAATTTTCGAAATTTTAAACTGATTTTTTTTTCCACCAAATTAATCGACAGACTATACTATGCCTTTTTTCATGAAATTTTTCGACATTCTATACTATGACATTTTTTTACGAATATTTTCGACATGAAAATTTTCGAAATTTTAAACTGAGTTTTTTTTTCCACCAAATTAATCGACAGACTATACTATTCCTTTTTTCATGAAAATTTTCGACATTCTATACTATGACATTTTTTTACGAATATTTTCGACATGAAACATTTTCATGAAGTCATACTATAGTATGACTTTTTTCATGAACATTTTCAAAATCATAAACTGAGTTTTTTTTCCACCAAATTAATCGACAGACTATACTATGCCTTTTTTCATGAAAATTTTCGAAATTTTAAACTGATTTTTTTTTCCACCAAATTAATCGACAGACTATACTATGCCTTTTTTCATGAAATTTTTCGACATTCTATACTATGACATTTTTTTACAAATATTTTCGAAATGAAAATTTTCATGAAAATAGTCATACTATAGTATGACTTTTTTCATGAAAATTTTCGAAATTTTAAACTGAGTTTTTTTTCCACCAAATTAATCGACAGACTATACTATGCCTTTTTTCATGAAATTTTTCGACATTCTATACTACGACATTTTTTTATGAATATTTTCGACATGAAAAATTTTCATGAAAAAAGTCATACTATAGTATCACTTTTTTCATGAAAATTTTCGAAATTTTAAACTGAGTGTTTTTTCCACCAAATCGATCGATAGACTATACTATGCCTTTTTTCATGAAATTTTTCGACATTCTATACTATGACATTTTTTTACGAATATTTTCGACATGAAAAATTTTCATGAAAAAAGTCATACTATAGTATGACTTTTTTCATGAAAATTTTCTAAATTTTAAACTGAGTTTTTTTTCCACCAAATTAATCGACAGACTATACCATGCCTTTTTTCACGAAATTTTTCGACATTCTATACTATGACATTTTTTTACGAATATTTTCGACATGAAAAATTTTCATGAAAATTTTCGAAATTTTAAACTGAGTTTTTTTTCCACCAAATCAATCGACAGACTATACTATGCCTTTTTTCATGAAATTTTTCGACATTCTATACTACGACATTTTTTTACGAATATTTTCGACATGAAAAATTTTCATGAAAAAAGTCATACTATAGTATACTTTTTCATGAACATTTTCAAAATTATAAAACTGAGTTTTTTTTCCCACCAAATTAATCGACCGACTATACTATGCCTTTTTTCATGAAATTTTTCGACATTCTATACTACGACATTTTTTTAGGAAAATTTTCGAAATTTTAAACTGATTTTTTTTTCCACCAAATTAATCGACAGACTATACTATGCCTTTTTTCATGAAATTTTTCGACATTCTATACTATGACATTTTTTTACGAATATTTTAGACGAAAAATTTTCATGAAAGTTTTCGACATACTATGCTATGACTTTTTTTTTTGACATACTACACTAAAACTTTTTTTTACAACTTTTTTCGGCATACTATACCATGACTTTTTTTTTCGACATACTAGACTATGAAATTTAAAAAAAAAAAATGCCTACATACTATACCATGAGGTTTTTTCGACATACTATACTATGACTTTTTTTTTACAACATTTTTCGACATACTTTACTAGGACTTTTTTGTCGACATACTATACTATAACTTTTTATTACAACATTTTTCGACATACTATACTATGACTTTCTTTTCGACATACTATACCATCATTTTTTTTACAAAACTTTTAGACATACTATACGATGACTTTTTTTTCGACATACTATACTAATACTTCTTTTTACAAAATTTTTCGACATACTATACAATGACTTTGTTTTCGACATCCTATACTATGACTTTTTTTCGGCATACTATACTATGAAATTTAAAAAAAAAAATGTCGACATACTATACCATGAGTTTTTTTGGACATACTATACTATGACTTTTTTTTTACAACATTTTTCGATATACTTTACTAGGACTTTTTTTTCGACATACAATACTATGACTTTTTATTACAACATTTTTCGACATACTATACTATGACTTTTTTTTACAACATACTATACTATGACTTTTTTTTACAAAATTTTTCTATATACTATTCTTTTACTTTTTTTCGACATACTATACTATGACTTTTTTTCGACATACTATACTATGACTTTTTTTTACAACATTTTTTGACATACTATTCTATTACTTTTCTTCGAAATACTATACTATGACTTTTTTCTTACAAAATTTTTCGACATACTATGCTATGACTTTTTTTTTTGACATACTACACTAAAACTTTTTTTTACAACTTTTTTCGGCATACTATACTATGACTTTTTTTTCGACATACTAGACTATGAAATTTAAAAAAAAAAATGCCTACATACTATACCATGAGTTTTTTTCGACATACTATACTATGACTTTTTTTTTACAACATTTTTCGACATACTTTACTAGGACTTTTTTTTCGACATACTATGCTATGACTTTTTTTACAAAATTTTTCGACATACTATACTATGACTATTTTTTACAAAATTTTTCGACATACTACTCTATTACTTTTCTTTGACATACTATACTATGACTTTTTTTTTTACATACTATACGATGACTTTTTTTTCGACCTACTATGCTATGACTTTTTTTACAAAATTTTTCGACATACTATACTATGACTATTTTTTACAAAATTTTTCGACATACTATTCTATTACTTTTCTTTGACATACTATACCATGACTTTTTTTTTTACATACTATACGATGACTTTTTTTCGACCTACTATACTTTGACATTTAAAAAAAAAAAATTTGGGCATACTATACTATAACTTTTTTTATAATAAGACTTCTTTTTACAAAATTTTTCGACATACTATACTATGACTTTTTTTTTCGACATACTATGCTAGGACTATTTTTGCTATGCCTTTTTTCATGAAAATTTTCGAAATTTTAAAACTGAGTTTTTTTTCCACCAAATTAATCGACAGACTATACTATGCCTTTTTTCATGAAAATTTTCGAATTTTAAACTGAGTTTTTTTTCCACCAAATTAATCGACAGACTATACTATGCCTTTTTGCATGAAATTTTTCGACATTCTATACTATGACATTTTTTTACAAATATTTTCGAAATGAAAATTTTCATGAAAATAGTCATACTATAGTATGACTTTTTTCATGAAAATTTTCGAAATTTTAAACTGAGTTTTTTTTCCACCAAATTAATCGACAGACTATACTATGCCTTTTTTCATGAAATTTTTCGACATTCTATACTATGACATTTGTTTTACAAATATTTTCAACATGCTATAGTATGACTTTTTTCATGAAAATTTTCGAAATTTTAAACTGAGTGTTTTTTCCACCAAATCAATCGACAGACTATACTATGCCTTTTTTCATGAAAATTTTCGAAATTTTAAACTGATTTTTTTTTCCACCAAATTAATCGACAGACTATACTATGCCTTTTTTCATGAAATTTTTCGACATTCTATACTATGACATTTTTTTACGAATATTTTCGACATGAAAATTTTCGAAATTTTAAACTGAGTTTTTTTTTCCACCAAATTAATCGACAGACTATACTATGCCTTTTTTCATGAAAATTTTCGACATTCTATACTATGACATTTTTTTACGAATATTTTCGACATGAAACATTTTCATGAAGTCATACTATAGTATGACTTTTTTCATGAACATTTTCGAAATTTTAAACTGAGTTTTTTTTCCACCAAATTAATCGACAGACTATACTATGCCTTTTTTCATGAAAATTTTCGAAATTTTAAACTGAGTTTTTTTTCCACCAAATTAATCGACAGACTATACTATGCCTTTTTGCATGAAATTTTTCGACATTCTATACTATGACATTTTTTTACGAATATTTTCGACATGAAAAATTTTCATGAAAAAAGTCATACTATAGTATGACTTTTTTCATGAAAATTTTCGAAATTTTAAACTGAGTTTTTTTTCCACCAAATTAATCGACAGACTATACTATGCCTTTTTTCATGAAATTTTTCGACATTCTATACTATGACATTTTTTTACGAATATTTTCGACATGAAAAATTTTCATGAAAAAAGTCATACTATAGTATGACTTTTTTCATGAAAATTTTCGAAATTTTAAACTGAGTTTTTTTTCCACCAAATTAATCGACAGACTATACTATGCCTTTTTTCATGACATTTTTCGACATTCTATACTATGACATTTTTTTACGGATATTTTTGATATGGAAAATTTTCATGAAAAAAGTCATACTATAGTATGACTTTTTTCATGAAAATTTTCGAAATTTTAAAGTGAGTTTTTTTGAAACCAAATTCATCGACAGACTATACTATGCCTTTTTTCATGAAATTTTTCGACATTCTATACTATGACATTTTTTTACGAATATTTTCGACATGAAAAATTTTCATGAAAAAAGTCATACTATAGTATGACTTTTTTCATGAAAATTTTCGAAATTTTAAACTGAGTTTTTTTTAAACCAAATTAATCGACAGACTATACTATGCCTTTTTTCATGAAATTTTTCGACATTCTATACTATGACATTTTTTTACGAATATTTTCGACATGAAAAATTTTCATGAAAAAAGTCATACTATAGTATGACTTTTTTCATGAAAATTTTCGAAATTTTAAACTGAGTTTTTTTTCCACCAAATTAATCGACAGACTATACTATGCCTTTTTTCATGAAATTTTTCGACATTCTATACTATGACATTTTTTTACGAATATTTTCGACATGAAAAATTTTCATGAAAAAGTCATACTATAGTATGACTTTTTTCATGAAAATTTTCGAAATTTTAAACTGAGTTTTTTTTCCACCAAATTAATCGACAGACTATACTATGCCTTTTTTCATGAAATTTTTCGACATTCTATACTATGACATTTTTTTACGAATATTTTCGACATGAAAAATTTTCATGAAAAAAGTCATACTATAGTATGACTTTTTTCATGAAAATTTTCGAAATTTTAAACTGAGTTTTTTTTCCACCAAATTAATCGACAGACTATACTATGCCTTTTTTCATGAAATTTTTCGACATTCTATACTATGACATTTTTTTACGAATATTTTCGACATGAAAAATTTTCATGAAAAAAGTCATACTATAGTATGACTTTTTTCATGAAAATTTTCGAAATTTTAAACTGAGTTTTTTTTCCACCAAATTAATCGACAGACTATACTATGCCTTTTTTCATGAAATTTTTCGACATTCTATACTATGACATTTTTTTACGAATATTTTCGACATGAAAAATTTTCATGAAAAAAGTCATACTATAGTATGACTTTTTTCATGAAAATTTTCGAAATTTTAAACTGAGTTTTTTTTCCACCAAATTAATCGACAGACTATACTATGCCTTTTTTCATGAAATTTTTCGACATTCTATACTATGACATTTTTTTACGAATATTTTCGACATGAAAAATTTTCATGAAAAAAGTCATACTATAGTATGACTTTTTTCATGAAAATTGTTGAAATTTTAAACTGAGTTTTTTTCCACCAAATTATCGACAGACTATACTATGCCTTTTTTCATGAAATTTTTCGACATTCTATACTATGACATTTTTTTACGAATATTTTCGACATGAAAAATTTTCATGAAAAGTCATATAGTATGACTTTTTTCATGAAAATTTTCGAAATTTTAAACTGAGTTTTTTTTCCACCAAATTAATCGACAGACTATACTATGCCTTTTTTCATGAAATTTTTCGACATTCTATACTATGACATTTTTTTACGAATATTTTCGACATGAAAAATTTTCATGAAAAAAGTCATACTATAGTATGACTATTTTCATGAAAATTTTCGAAATTTTAAACTGAGGTTTTTTTCCACCAAATTTATCGACAGACTATACTATGCCTTTTTTCATGAAATTTTTCGACATTCTATACTATGACATTTTTTTACGAATATTTTCGACATGAAAAATTTTCATGAAAAAAGTCATACTATAGTATGACTTTTTTCATGAAAATTTTCGAAATTTTAAACTGAGTTTTTTTTCCACCAAATTAATCGACAGACTATACTATGCCTTTTTTCATGAAATTTTTCGACATTCTATACTATGACATTTTTTTACGAATATTTTCGACATGAAAAATTTTCATGAAAAAAGTCATACTATAGTATGACTTCTTTCATGAAAATTTTCGAAATTTTAAACTGAGTGTTTTTTCCACCAAATCAATCGACAGACTATACTATGCCTTTTTTCATGAAATTTTTCGACATTCTATACTATGACATTTTTTTACGAATATTTTCGACATGAAAAATTTTCATGAAAAAAGTCATACTATAGTATGACTTTTTTCATGAAAATTTTCGAAATTTTAAACTGAGTTTTTTTTCCACCAAATTAATCGACAGACTATACTATGCCTTTTTTCATGAAATTTTTCGACATTCTATACTATGACATTTTTTTACGAATATTTTCGACATGAAAAATG
This sequence comes from Sebastolobus alascanus, assembly GCA_916701645.2. Lineage (NCBI taxonomy): Eukaryota > Metazoa > Chordata > Actinopteri > Perciformes > Sebastidae > Sebastolobus > Sebastolobus alascanus. The sequence goes on from CAKAOJ020000502.1 coordinate 278,851, forward strand.
TTCATGAAAAAAGTCATACTATAGTATGACTTTTTTCATGAAAATTTTCGAAATTTTAAACTGAGTTTTTTTTCCACCAAATTAATCGACAGACTATACTATGCCTTTTTTCATGAAATTTTTCGACATTCTATACGATGACATTTTTTTACGAATATTTTCGACATGAAAAATTTTCATGAAAATTTTCGAAATTTTAAACTGAGTGTTTTATTCACCAAATCAATCGACAGACTATACTATGCCTTTTTTCATGAAATTTTTCGACAATTCTATACGATGACATTTTTTTACGAATATTTTCGACATGAAAAATTTTCATGAAAATTTTCGAAATTTTAAACTGAGTGTTTTATCCACCAAATCAATCGACAGACTATACTATGCCTTTTTTCATGAAATTTTTCGACATTCTATACTACGACATTTTTTTACGAATATTTTCGACATGAAAAATTTTCATGAAAAAAGTCATACTATAATATGACTTTTTTCATGAAAATTTTCGAAATTTTAAACTGATTTTTTTTTCCACCAAATTAATCGACATCCTATACTATGCCTTTTTTCATGAAATTTTTCGACATTCTATACAATGACATTTTTTTAAGAATATTTTCGACATTCAAAATGTTCATGAAAAAAGTCATACTACAGTATGACTTTTTTCATGAAAATTTTCGAAATTTTAAACTGAGTTTTTTTTCCACCAAATTAATCGACAGACTATACTATGCCTTTTTTCATGAAATTTTTCGACATTCTATACTATGACATTTTTTTACGAATATTTTCGACATGAAAAATGTTCATGAAAGAAGTCATACTATAGTATGACTTTTTTCATGAACATTTTCAAAATTATAAACTGAGTTTTTTTTCCACCAAATTAATCGACAGACTATACTATGCCTTTTTTCATGAAATTTTTCGACATTCTATACGATGACATTTTTTTACGAATATTTTCGACATGAAAAATTTTCATGAAAATTTTCGAAATTTTAAACTGAGTGTTTTATCCACCAAATCAATCGACAGACTATACTATGCCTTTTTTCATGAAATTTTTCGACATTCTATACTATGACATTTTTTTACGAATATTTTCGACATGAAAAATTTTCATGAAAAATTTTTTCATGAAAATTTTCGAAATTTTAAACTGAGTTTTTTTTCCACCAAATTAATCGACAGACTATACTATGCCTTTTTTCATGAAATTTTTCGACATTCTATACTATGACATTTTTTTACGAATATTTTCGACATGAAAAATTTTCATGAAAAAAGTCATACTATAATATGACTTTTTTCATTAAAATTTTCGAAATTTTAAACTGATTTTTTTTTCCACCAAATTAATCGACAGACTATACTATGCCTTTTTTCATGAAATTTTTCGACATTCTATACTATGACATTTTTTTACGAATATTTTCGACATGAAAAATTTTCATGAAAAAAGTCATACTATAGTATGACTTTTTTCATGAAAATTTTCGAAATTTTAAACTGAGTTTTTTTTCCACCAAATTAATCGACAGACTATACTATGCCTTTTTTCATGAAATTTTTCGACATTCTATACTATGACATTTTTTTTACGAATATTTTCGACATGAAAAATTTTCATGAAAAAAGTCATACTATAGTATGACTTTTTTCATGAAAATTTTCGAAATTTTAAACTGAGTTTTTTTTCCACCAAATTAATCGACAGACTATACTATGCCTTTTTTCATGAAATTTTTCGACATTCTATACTATGACATTTTTTTACGAATATTTTCGACATGAAAAATTTTCATGAAAAAAGTCATACTATAGTATGACTTTTTTCATGAAAATTTTCGAAATTTTAAACTGAGTGTTTTTTCCACCAAATTAATCGACAGACTATACTATGCCTTTTTTCATGAAATTTTTCGACATTCTATACTATGACATTTTTTTACGAATATTTTAGACGAAAAATTTTCATGAAAAAAGTCATACTACAGTATGACTTTTTTCATGAAAATTTTCGAAATTTTAAACTGAGTTTTTTTTCCACCAAATTAATCGACAGACTATACTATGCCTTTTTTCATGAAATTTTTCGACATTCTATACTATGACATTTTTTTACGAATATTTTCGACATGAAAAATTTTCATGAAAAAAGTCATACTATAGTATGACTTTTTTCATGAAAATTTTCGAAATTTTAAACTGAGTTTTTTTTCCACCAAATTAATCGACAGACTATACTATGCCTTTTTTCATGAAATTTTTCGACATTCTATACTATGACATTTTTTTACGAATATTTTCGACATGAAAAATTTTCATGAAAAAAGTCATACTATAGTATGACTTTTTTCATGAAAATTTTCGAAATTTTAAACTGAGTTTTTTTTCCACCAAATTAATCGACAGACTATACTATGCCTTTTTTCATGAAATTTTTCGACATTCTATACTATGACATTTTTTTACGAATATTTTCGACATGAAAAATTTTCATGAAAAAAGTCATACTATAGTATGACTTTTTTCATGAAAATTTTCGAAATTTTAAACTGAGTTTTTTTTCCACCAAATTAATCGACAGACTATACTATGCCTTTTTTCATGAAATTTTTCGACATTCTATACTATGACATTTTTTTACGAATATTTTCGACATGAAAAATTTTCATGAAAAAAGTCATACTATAGTATGACTTTTTTCATGAAAATTTTCGAAATTTTAAACTGAGTTTTTTTTCCACCAAATTAATCGACAGACTATACTATGCCTTTTTTCATGAAATTTTTCGACATTCTATACTATGACATTTTTTTACGAATATTTTCGACATGAAAAATTTTCATGAAAAAAGTCATACTATAGTATGACTTTTTTCATGAAAATTTTCGAAATTTTAAACTGAGTTTTTTTTCCACCAAATTAATCGACAGACTATACTATGCCTTTTTTCATGAAATTTTTCGACATTCTATACTATGACATTTTTTTACGAATATTTTCGACATGAAAAATTTTCATGAAAAAAGTCATACTATAGTATGACTTTTTTCATGAAAATTTTCGAAATTTTAAACTGAGTTTTTTTTCCACCAAATTAATCGACAGACTATACTATGCCTTTTTTCATGAAATTTTTCGACATTCTATACTATGACATTTTTTTACGAATATTTTCGACATGAAAAATTTTCATGAAAAAAGTCATACTATAGTATGACTTTTTTCATGAAAATTTTCGAAATTTTAAACTGAGTTTTTTTTCCACCAAATTAATCGACAGACTATACTATGCCTTTTTTCATGAAATTTTTCGACATTCTATACTATGACATTTTTTTACGAATATTTTCGACATGAAAAATTTTCATGAAAAAAGTCATACTATAGTATGACTTTTTTCATGAAAATTTTCGAAATTTTAAACTGAGTTTTTTTTCCACCAAATTAATCGACAGACTATACTATGCCTTTTTTCATGAAATTTTTCGACATTCTATACTATGACATTTTTTTACGAATATTTTCGACATGAAAAATTTTCATGAAAAAGTCATACTATAGTATGACTTTTTTCATGAAAATTTTCGAAATTTTAAACTGAGTTTTTTTTCCACCAAATTAATCGACAGACTATACTATGCCTTTTTTCATGAAATTTTTCGACATTCTATACTATGACATTTTTTTACGAATATTTTCGACATGAAAAATTTTCATGAAAAAAGTCATACTATAGTATGACTTTTTTCATGAAAATTTTCGAAATTTTAAACTGAGTTTTTTTTCCACCAAATTAATCGACAGACTATACTATGCCTTTTTTCATGAAATTTTTCGACATTCTATACTATGACATTTTTTTACGAATATTTTCGACATGAAAAATTTTCATGAAAAAAGTCATACTATAGTATGACTTTTTTCATGAAAATTTTCGAAATTTTAAACTGAGTTTTTTTTCCACCAAATTAATCGACAGACTATACTATGCCTTTTTTCATGAAATTTTTCGACATTCTATACTATGACATTTTTTTACGAATATTTTCGACATGAAAAATTTTCATGAAAAAAGTCATACTATAGTATGACTTTTTTCATGAAAATTTTCGAAATTTTAAACTGAGTTTTTTTTCCACCAAATTAATCGACAGACTATACTATGCCTTTTTTCATGAAATTTTTCGACATTCTATACTATGACATTTTTTTACGAATATTTTCGACATGAAAAATTTTCATGAAAAAAGTCATACTATAGTATGACTTTTTTCATGAAAATTTTCGAAATTTAAAACTGAGTTTTTTTTCCACCAAATTAATCGACAGACTATACTATGCCTTTTTTCATGAAATTTTTCGACATTCTATACTATGACATTTTTTTACGAATATTTTCGACATGAAAAATTTTCATGAAAAAAGTCATACTATAGTATGACTTTTTTCATGAAAATTTTCGAAATTTTAAACTGAGTTTTTTTTCCACCAAATTAATCGACAGACTATACTATGCCTTTTTTCATGAAATTTTTCGACATTCTATACTATGACATTTTTTTACGAATATTTTCGACATGAAAAATTTTCATGAAAAAAGTCATACTATAGTATGACTTTTTTCATGAAAATTTTCGAAATTTTAAACTGAGTTTTTTTTCCACCAAATTAATCGACAGACTATACTATGCCTTTTTTCATGAAATTTTTCGACATTCTATACTATGACATTTTTTTACGAATATTTTCGACATGAAAAATTTTCATGAAAAAAGTCATACTATAGTATGACTTTTTTCATGAAAATTTTCGAAATTTTAAACTGAGTTTTTTTTCCACCAAATTAATCGACAGACTATACTATGCCTTTTTTCATGAAATTTTTCGACATTCTATACTATGACATTTTTTTACGAATATTTTCGACATGAAAAATTTTCATGAAAAAAGTCATACTATAGTATGACTTTTTTCATGAAAATTTTCGAAATTTTAAACTGAGTTTTTTTTCCACCAAATTAATCGACAGACTATACTATGCCTTTTTTCATGAAATTTTTCGACATTCTATACTATGACATTTTTTTACGAATATTTTCGACATGAAAAATTTTCATGAAAAAAGTCATACTATAGTATGACTTTTTTCATGAAAATTTTCGAAATTTTAAACTGAGTTTTTTTTCCACCAAATTAATCGACAGACTATACTATGCCTTTTTTCATGAAATTTTTCGACATTCTATACTATGACATTTTTTTACGAATATTTTCGACATGAAAAATTTTCATGAAAAAAGTCATACTATAGTATGACTTTTTTCATGAAAATTTTCGAAATTTTAAACTGAGTTTTTTTTCCACCAAATTAATCGACAGACTATACTATGCCTTTTTTCATGAAATTTTTCGACATTCTATACTATGACATTTTTTTACGAATATTTTCGACATGAAAAATTTTCATGAAAAAAGTCATACTATAGTATGACTTTTTTCATGAAAATTTTCGAAATTTTAAACTGAGTTTTTTTTCCACCAAATTAATCGACAGACTATACTATGCCTTTTTTCATGAAATTTTTCGACATTCTATACTATGACATTTTTTTACGAATATTTTCGACATGAAAAATTTTCATGAAAAAAGTCATACTATAGTATGACTTTTTTCATGAAAATTTTCGAAATTTTAAACTGAGTTTTTTTTCCACCAAATTAATCGACAGACTATACTATGCCTTTTTTCATGAAATTTTTCGACATTCTATACTATGACATTTTTTTACGAATATTTTCGACATGAAAAATTTTCATGAAAAAAGTCATACTATAGTATGACTTTTTTCATGAAAATTTTCGAAATTTTAAACTGAGTTTTTTTTCCACCAAATAATCGACAGACTATACTATGCCTTTTTTCATGAAATTTTTCGACATTCTATACTATGACATTTTTTTACGAATATTTTCGACATGAAAAATTTTCATGAGTCATACTATAGTATGACTTTTTTCATGAAAATTTTCGAAATTTTAAACTGAGTTTTTTTTCCACCAAATTAATCGACAGACTATACTATGCCTTTTTTCATGAAAATTTTCGACATTCTATACTATGACATTTTTTTACGAATATTTTCGACATGAAAAATTTTCATGAAAAAAGTCATACTATAGTATGACTTTTTTCATGAAAATTTTCGAAATTTTAAACTGAGTTTTTTTTCCACCAAATTAATCGACAGACTATACTATGCCTTTTTTCATGAAATTTTTCGACATTCTATACTATGACATTTTTTTACGAATATTTTCGACATGAAAAATTTTCATGAAAAAGTCATACTATAGACTTTTTCATGAAAATTTTCGAAATTTTAAACTGAGTTTTTTTTCCACCAAATCAATCGACAGACTATACTATGCCTTTTTTCATGAAATTTTTCGACATTCTATACTATGACATTTTTTTACGAATATTTTCGACATGAAAAATTTTCATGAAAAAAGTCATACTATAGTATGACTTTTTTCATGAAAATTTTCGAAATTTTAAACTGAGTTTTTTTTCCACCAAATTAATCGACAGACTATACTATGCCTTTTTTCATGAAATTTTTCGACATTCTATACTATGACATTTTTTTACGAATATTTTCGACATGAAAAATTTTCATGAAAAAAGTCATACTATAGTATGACTTTTTTCATGAAAATTTTCGAAATTTTAAACTGAGTTTTTTTTCCACCAAATTAATCGACAGACTATACTATGCCTTTTTTCATGAAATTTTTCGACATTCTATACTATGACATTTTTTTACGAATATTTTCGACATGAAAAATTTTCATGAAAAAAGTCATACTATAGTATGACTTTTTTCATGAAAATTTTCGAAATTTTAAACTGAGTTTTTTTTCCACCAAATAATCGACAGACTATACTATGCCTTTTTTCATGAAATTTTTCGACATTCTATACTATGACATTTTTTTACGAATATTTTCGACATGAAAAATTTTCATGAAAAAAGTCATACTATAGTATGACTTTTTTCATGAAAATTTTCGAAATTTTAAACTGAGTTTTTTTTCCACCAAATTAATCGACAGACTATACTATGCCTTTTTTCATGAAATTTTTCGACATTCTATACTATGACATTTTTTTACGAATATTTTCGACATGAAAAATTTTCATGAAAAAAGTCATACTATAGTATGACTTTTTTCATGAAAATTTTCGAAATTTTAAACTGAGTTTTTTTTCCACCAAATTAATCGACAGACTATACTATGCCTTTTTTCATGAAATTTTTCGACATTCTATACTATGACATTTTTTTACGAATATTTTCGACATGAAAAATTTTCATGAAAAAAGTCATACTATAGTATGACTTTTTTCATGAAAATTTTCGAAATTTTAAACTGAGTTTTTTTTCCACCAAATTAATCGACAGACTATACTATGCCTTTTTTCATGAAATTTTTCGACATTCTATACTATGACATTTTTTTACGAATATTTTCGACATGAAAAATTTTCATGAAAAAAGTCATACTATAGTATGACTTTTTTCATGAAAATTTTCGAAATTTTAAACTGAGTTTTTTTTCCACCAAATTAATCGACAGACTATACTATGCCTTTTTTCATGAAATTTTTCGACATTCTATACTATGACATTTTTTTACGAATATTTTCGACATGAAAAATTTTCATGAAAAAAGTCATACTATAGTATGACTTTTTTCATGAAAATTTTCGAAATTTTAAACTGAGTTTTTTTTCCACCAAATTAATCGACAGACTATACTATGCCTTTTTTCATGAAATTTTTCGACATTCTATACTATGACATTTTTTTACGAATATTTTCGACATGAAAAATTTTCATGAAAAAAGTCATACTATAGTATGACTTTTTTCATGAAAATTTTCGAAATTTTAAACTGAGTTTTTTTTCCACCAAATTAATCGACAGACTATACTATGCCTTTTTTCATGAAATTTTTCGACATTCTATACTATGACATTTTTTTACGAATATTTTCGACATGAAAAATTTTCATGAAAAAAGTCATACTATAGTATGACTTTTTTCATGAAAATTTTCGAAATTTTAAACTGAGTTTTTTTTCCACCAAATTAATCGACAGACTATACTATGCCTTTTTTCATGAAATTTTTCGACATTCTATACTATGACATTTTTTTACGAATATTTTCGAAAAATTTTCATGAAAAAAGTCATACTATAGTATGACTTTTTTCATGAAAATTTTCGAAATTTTAAACTGAGTTTTTTTTCCACCAAATAATCGACAGACTATACTATGCCTTTTTTCATGAAATTTTTCGACATTCTATACTATGACATTTTTTTACGAATATTTTCGACATGAAAAATTTTCATGAAAAAAGTCATACTATAGTATGACTTTTTTCATGAAAATTTTCGAAATTTTAAACTGAGTTTTTTTTCCACCAAATTAATCGACAGACTATACTATGCCTTTTTTCATGAAATTTTTCGACATTCTATACTATGACATTTTTTTACGAATATTTTCGACATGAAAAATTTTCATGAAAAAAGTCATACTATAGTATGACTTTTTTCATGAAAATTTTCGAAATTTTAAACTGAGTTTTTTTTCCACCAAATTAATCGACAGACTATACTATGCCTTTTTTCATGAAATTTTTCGACATTCTATACTATGACATTTTTTTACGAATATTTTCGACATGAAAAATTTTCATGAAAAAAGTCATACTATAGTATGACTTTTTTCATGAAAATTTTCGAAATTTTAAACTGAGTTTTTTTTCCACCAAATTAATCGACAGACTATACTATGCCTTTTTTCATGAAATTTTTCGACATTCTATACTATGACATTTTTTTACGAATATTTTCGACATGAAAAATTTTCATGAAAAAAGTCATACTATAGTATGACTTTTTTCATGAAAATTTTCGAAATTTTAAACTGAGTTTTTTTTCCACCAAATTAATCGACAGACTATACTATGCCTTTTTTCATGAAATTTTTCGACATTCTATACTATGACATTTTTTTACGAATATTTTCGACATGAAAAATTTTCATGAAAAAAGTCATACTATAGTATGACTTTTTTCATGAAAATTTTCGAAATTTTAAACTGAGTTTTTTTTCCACCAAATTAATCGACAGACTATACTATGCCTTTTTTCATGAAATTTTTCGACATTCTATACTATGACATTTTTTTACGAATATTTTCGACATGAAAAATTTTCATGAAAAAAGTCATACTATAGTATGACTTTTTTCATGAAAATTTTCGAAATTTTAAACTGAGTTTTTTTTCCACCAAATTAATCGACAGACTATACTATGCCTTTTTTCATGAAATTTTTCGACATTCTATACTATGACATTTTTTTACGAATATTTTCGACATGAAAAATTTTCATGAAAAAAGTCATACTATAGTATGACTTTTTTCATGAAAATTTTCGAAATTTTAAACTGAGTTTTTTTTCCACCAAATTAATCGACAGACTATACTATGCCTTTTTTCATGAAATTTTTCGACATTCTATACTATGACATTTTTTTACGAATATTTTCGACATGAAAAATTTTCATGAAAAAAGTCATACTATAGTATGACTTTTTTCATGAAAATTTTTAATGAAAAAGTCATACTATAGTATGACTTTTTTCATGAAAATTTTTAATGTTGAAAATATTCGTAAAAAAATGTCATAGTATAGAATGTCGAAAAATGTCATGAAAAAAGGCATAGTATAGTCTGTCGATTAATTTGGTGGAAAAAAAACTCAGTTTAAAATTTCGAAAATTTTCATGAAAAAAGTCATACTATAGTATGACTTTTTTCATGAAAATTTTTAATGTTGAAAATATTCGTAAAAAAATGTCATAGTATAGAATGTCGAAAAATGTCATGAAAAAAGGCATAGTATAGTCTGTCGATTAATTTGGTGGAAAAAAAACTCAGTTTAAAATTTCGAAAATTTTCATGAAAATTTTTCATGTCGAAAATATTCGTAAAAAAATGTCATAGTATAGAATGTCGAAAAATTTCATGAAAAAAGACATAGTATAGTCTGTCCAATAATTTGGTTGAAAAAAAACTCAGTTTAAAATTTGGAAAATTTTCACGAAAAAAGTCATACTATAGTATGACTTTTTTCGTGAAAATTTTTCATGTGGAAAATATTCGTAAAAAAATGTCATAGTATAGAATGTCGAAAAATGTCATGAAAAAAGGCATAGTATAGTCTGTCGATTAATTTGGTGGAAAAAAAAACTGAGTTTAAAATTTCGAAAATTTTCATGAAAAAAGTCATACTATAGTATGACTTTTCATGAAAATTTTTCATGTCGAAAATATTCGTAAAAAAATGTCATAGTATAGAATGTCGAAAAATTTCATGAAAAAAGGCATAGTATAGTCTGTCGATTAATTTGGTGGAAAAAAAACTCAGTTTAAAATTTCGAAAATTTTCATAAAAAAAGTCATACTATAGTATGACTTTTTTCATGAAAATTTTTCATGTCGAAAATATTCGTAAAAAAATGTCATAGTATAGAATGTCGAAAAATGTCATGAAAAAAGGCATAGTATTAAAGTTTTTTTCGATTTTAAAATTTTTCGAAAATATTCGTAAAAAAATGTCATAGTA